>JAZBGZ010000656.1:17448-29734 GCA_037414795.1 Stenodera caucasica | reverse complement strand
TCGATATTAATCTATAAAATGTAAATATTGCCCTTTAGAACTTGATTTTTTAAATATCAAATATACTTAAGTAATTCACAATTGATTCTCTAAATAGATAGCGAAAGATTCGCTATCTTTGTCGAACTTAATATGATTGATATGAATTAAACAGAGATCTATATCGTTTCGATAGAACTAATACAAAGTCAAAAATATAGTAATCCTTTAATGACTCTCAATATATATCCATAAATTTGTTAGATTTTGAAAAATCACAACTCAAAGACCACATACTAATTACAATCATCATCAATTATTACTATTATTATCATTGTGGGAAAAATATTTTAATTTGTTAAATATTTATAAAAGTGTGACAAGACAAACATTTATGGTACCGCAGAACACCCTAGAGGTTTGACCGTTCTACTTCCAATTAAATGTTTGTCATAATTTTTTTCCTAAATAAAATCGATAAAAAATACACACGAAATATAGAAAATCGAAAAAATCATCAACAACATTTTTAGAACTTCAATGAATAATAAAAGAAATATTGTAACAATCTCAAATAACAATAAAATTGTTTAAAATCAATGATAATATTTACAATAAATAAATTCATTGGAATAATGATAGTGGAAATTTATAGTTCGTTTACTCGCTTAATTAACTTAAATATTGAAAATAGAACGACTAAGGTCAAACTTAAGTAAGTGAACGGACTATGGTTTTTTTTTTTTGGTGATATTTTTGGTTCAGTTTTAGTTCAATTCATTTAATATTTATGGTAATTTCTTTTTATTTTTGATAAAAACAACTCATATATCCTGTTTTGTGGTGATAAATTTCCTTATAAAAACGGAAACGTGAATTATATTTTGAATTTTAAACAATTGTTTTGATAATTTCGTACAATGAACCTTTATTAATTATTATTATTTTTATCTATTTTATTGTTTTATTTATTGAAAATTCCGAAAATTATTCAACAATTGATAAGTTCTACTGTATAATTTTCCCCAATTAGAATAAAGTTGTTTGGAAATTTTCAAGAAAATATGACTTCATTGCAATTTATAAAACCGCAAAATTTATGATAAATACGATAGAAATGATGATTAATTTGACAATTTGGTAGAAAAACCCTAATTTTGTCATTTGTATTTAACAATAGAATAATACCCATCTTTATGTTTGATAAGCGATCGATATACCGGCTGTCCCTAATTCGCAATCGATTTCATTGTTTTTTTTTGGGAAAAACTCCAATCTTTGGTATTTGAGGGAGCTTTCTTACAAAGGACATTCAGTACAGGAAAAATGTGACTTTCTCAAAAACAACAACAAAAATTTCTAATATTAATTCAACTAAAACATTTAGAAATATGTAAATAATTTAGAAAATTTTACTAAATACCCCAACAAATTCACAAAGCGTAACAAAACAAAAAATTCACTTTTATTAATCCAAATTAAAGTCAATTGTTTATAATCAACAACATAATGAAAACTTTCATTAGTATATATTTTTTGTTTATTTCGTAACTATTTCAATGAATTCATTTGTCACAAATTAGTTTCTATGAAAACATCTGCCTTATTTATTTCCGCCCGCTTGATTACTTTAATTATACCGGCTGTCTCATATTTGATAAATAATCAAGATAATTTCGTTATTTAAAGTGAACAAAGAGAAATTTTTGAAAATTCAAGAATAACTTAAACTAGAAATTTAAATATCAAACGAAGAATTTTTGAGGGATTTGTGTAATTTTCCATTGAAAAAAAAACAAAAAAATTCCGGATCAGAGAGACTTTATAGTCTGTATCTATAGCAACGATAATTGGTTATCTCTCTAGTCCGAAATATTTCCCTAGAAATACAGTAGAACTCTTCTAAATACAATTAATTCTTGTCTGATATACTGGGACGTTCTGTATTTATTATTATTGTTAATTTTTATTCAATAAGGATTAAATCGTGTGAATTTTGGCCTTGATATATCAATGTAAATGTTTCAACAAAAGATTTCAAAATTAAGTCATAAATAACATACATTAAAAAAAAACAACAAACAACTAACCTACTTTTATAATTTTTTTTTTGTATTTTAATAAAGCCCTATATAATTTTAATATAACAGAAAGTCATATAAATAATGATAGTAATAATAATAATAATAATAATAATAATGTGTCATAGTTTTATATCTACATAAAATCTAATCACGTGATTAAACTTTCATATCTACAAATATTGACATTGATTATAAAGGTGCAATATTAATTTTTTAATTAAAATAATAATAATAATAATATTCGACTATATAAACTTTTACTTTAATAATTTTATAATGCAATAAATCTTGTTACTTAGTAAAAATTACTTAAAAAAATATAATAATAAATCTTAAGAAATAACTATGAATGGGTTTTTATCTAAAAATTCTTCAAATAACTTTCAAGATATTAAGGATTGTACAGGAAATTTTTAATTATACAGAATAGAAATTGGAGAAAATTCATAAGAAATATTGATGTCAATAAAGTCATCATTAAATTGGAACACTCTGTATATATTACAAATTTTGATAAGGTTATGTTAATAATAATAATAATAATAATAGTAAACAAGTGATTGATTTTTAAATAATCCACGTAGGCGTTATGGTACAATAACAAAAGTGACACCAATTTTAATGGGACATTCGGATGATTCATTTGTCAATTTATTGGAAAAACCCTAATTTATATCGATTCACAATATTCATTGGTATACCAACTGTCCGATCTAAGAAATCTCTTAAATATATTTCGTTATTTACTGATCTGTCTGGAATCCTAGTAGGCATTTTAATCGTATTATGACAGTGGCTCAATTACGATAGGACATTCGGTATATTAAATTTAAATATTTATAGAAATGTCCTCGTTATTGAGTAAATAATTAATGTCATTTATTACCATTAAGTCAATGTCATTATTGTTTTTAAAAGAATTACATTTTTAAAGGTAACTTTTAATGGAAATAATAGAAAATGGGGCCATATTTCAACAGACCATATAATGAGTGGTTTCTTGTTGAGTGCCACTGAACTGTTCTACAACCACAAAAGAAGAATCAAGATCATCAACTTTTGAATTTCTCCAAAACAATAATAAATAAATTGTTTGAAAAAAACAAAAATGGTTAAATAAACACAAAAATTTGCGACAATATCAAAAGACAATAGAAAGATAATCGTTGCCAACCTACAAAATTATATATAAAGAATTATAACAATATGTGAAAATTTATTGTAATACTTGAGAGAATTGAATAATTAAAACACAAAAAAAAAAACCGTTAGTGTATCGTAAATTCCGTTTTTCAAGAAAATTACCTTATTCTGTTGTGATATATCCATGTCTGCATAAATTTTAAATGAGGCCTTTTTCCCTTCACTAGCCAAATTACTTGAACTGATCGTATTATATTTCATTTTCCTTCAATTTTCACACAAAATAAACTAACTTAATTAAAACATTTTCCGGAAATTAATCACGAAATTTTTTTAAGAAAATCACTCCACTACCATTTTTTAATTAACCTCAAAAATTCAACACTCAATCAAAATAGCACTGGTCTTGTACTTTAAAACAAAACACAATAGAGATGGGCTAATTATTTCCATAGAATTTAGACTAATTTCAATTATTTATTTAATAAAATAGGTAATAATAAAATTTTGAATAGGTCTATTCTGTTCGGTTACGAGTTGTTAAATAAACGTTGAAAAGAAAAAGGAATTCCAAGCTGCGACTTGTTGTTGTTGTTGTGTATAGAGTCTGATTGTGAACGGTTAGAATTCCCTCTCCCCTTGCCCCCTTTACACGTGTAGATTATCTTACCTGAAAGGTAAGTTGGCGCGCGAAACACTCAAAATACAGGTAGACAAACGGTGGATGATCATAAGGGTACTTTTTTTTTTCGTCCCTAATACCAAAACCTATAAGAACCACTATAACTATTTGCCTACAAATATGGCCAATCTAAATCGATTTTATCAACTTGACTTTCTTTTAATTTGACTTTTTTTTATAATATTATTATTTTATTATATATGAAAATTGATTGTAGAATTTTACTTTTACGACTTGTAATAGAGACACGTTAATTATCTTTTAATTTTAAATTTATGTCTCTATAATTTTACGATCATCATTCTTTAGAGAATTATCTGAAAGCAATTAAAATTGTTGTTAAATAATTGTTATAAAAATAGATAAAAATCATCAATATTTTTATAAATAAATCACGTTTCTATTATAATTTCAAACAATTACGTCATTATTTAGTGAGAATATTTACAGTTCGTTTCATTTAAGTGATAATTATTTGAGGTAAAAATGAAATGAAAAAATTACAATTTAAATTTCGCGCAATATTATGATAGGGTAGCTGTCAAGCCATTCTATATTTCTTCAACCAATCACAGTTTCGGATTGATTAAAAATAAGACTGTCGATTGTCAAAAAAAAATGTCAAATTTTTGAAAATTTCTAGTTTTCAAAACGTGAAATCATAAATTTTTTTGAAATAATGGATTTAATAGAGGCGCCAAATCCCCATCTATTGCCCGGGTAATTTTTTCATTTAAATCTTTATAATTTTTAAATATTAATTACGAAATTTTTCAAATTAAGTTATACTGGATTTTGTCCCCAATATAAATATCGAATTGGCGATACTTATGGTACAACAACCCATAAAATCCTTCTAGATCCAAACGTACATCATGCTGAGAAATTGGTCTTATCGAATCGTTTGACTGATGATTATCAAGTGATAAGACCAGCCCAAAATGATATCGATCTTATCAATGCAAGAAGTCGTACTAATGACGTCATCTATAAACATCCTGTAATTCCAGGATATGAAGGTTTTGCTCCTAAAAATTTTTCCCAAAACAATATTTTTTCCAAAATATTTGATAATTTTTAGGGTTTATACCACGTGAACATAAGAAATTTGGACAACGTTTTACAATACAAGCAACAGAAGCTTTGACCGAATTTCAAAAACAACAAAACTCGAAAATGGCTGCATTGAATGAAATCGCACGTATTGGTGGATTACAAGATGGTACTTGGAGTCCGGAAGGATTGGAAGATAGAGAATTGACAAAAACACAATTCAAATTACCATTGGTGACAATACGGCCCGAATGTGCGGCCGGATTACGGACTTTACCAGTGGATGAGGCTCCTTTAGCACCACCGCGAGCCACACAAGGTTTTTTATATCCGAATTGCAACTTTAATTTTTTTTACGATTTCTTATAGAATCTGCTGGGGAGATACCGTTCGGTTATGCATCATTTGGTAAAGTTAACGAAAAAATGACGAACAGTATTCTTGGTGATTTTATCGGTAATAATCGAAAACGTTTAAGTACAGAATGGGCTCCAATTACGATAATTAAAGCTGATCCACCATTATTGATTAAATCTAGTGAAATTTACCATAAAAATATTGGACAATTACCAAATTATACTGGACATATACCTGGACTAATATTCCGGTAATCTTCATCTCTATCTTAAATAATAATAAATTATTTTTTGATTGATTTTCAGATGTGGTTTAACTTATGGAAATAATTCTAGAGACGCTAAACGATGGTTATATGACAGTTTTTATTAATAACTAATAGTTATAATTAATCACAATCAGTTTTATCAAAATTCAATATTTTTCTCGAATGGATAATTCGGTAATCCTTTAAGATCTTCAGCTGGTACGGCACGTTCATTACAATTAAAACCATCAATAATTTCAATATCATTTTTGGATAATTTAAAATCGAATACATTCAAATTGATTTCAATACGTTGTTTATTTGATGATTTTGGTATTGGTATTGTACCAATTTCGATTAAATAACGTAAAATAATTTGCGTTGATGTTTTATTATATTTTTTACCAATATCAATTAATGCCGGATGATCTAATGATAATACCGGATCACCAGGTTTGGCCCATGGACGTGCCGGTGAACCAAATGGACTATAAGCTGTTATTTCAATATCACGATCTTTACAGAATTTAATCAATTTCTTTTGATTCAAATTCGGACTAACTTCAATCTATAAATAATAAATAGTTATAATTGGTGTAGAGATGTTACATAGGTTCTATAGAAAAATTATAGATGGCGTTTAGTCGACTTACTTGATTCATGACTGGTTTGATTTTAGCATTGGTGAGGATTCGTTCGATTTGTTTACTGTTGAAATTCGATAATCCAATACTTTTGGTTAGACCTAATTGGACGCATTCCTCCATTCCGGCCCATGTTTTAACGTAATCGTAATCAAAGCCGACAGCATTTTGAAATGGTAATTTTGGATTGAATTCACCTTTAATTTGTTGTGCAACTGGCCAATGAATTAGATATAAATCTAAATAATCTAAGCCGAAATTTTCTAATGATTTCCGACAAGTCGGTACGACTTGTTCACGTTCATGGAATGTATTCCATAATTTGGTTGTTATAAATAATTCTTCACGTTTTACACTACCATCGGTGATTTTATCACGGATAGCATTACCGATTTCGTTTTCATTACCATATAACATTGCACAATCGAAATGACGATAACCAACATCAATAGCATGTTTCACAGCATTCTCCACTTCACCAGGCTCCGACTACAATTACAAAATCAACAATAAATAATGAATTTATTCCAAAATTTCCAAAGAAACTTACTAGCCATGTACCTAAACCGAGTTGTGGGCATTTTTGACCATTATTCAATCGAACTGTAGGCGCAATCATCATAGTTCTAATCTGTATCGTGAACCTACAATGTGATTTTTACATTTATAGAGCGAAAACTTGCATCATATTCAAAATTACTGGTTTATAGACTTGAGTTTGATTAGAGAAAAATAATACCTCTTTGGAATACTGCACAATAATCTCATGTTATTGGAATTGAAGGTAAAAATCACAAATTAATTACTTAAGTATATATTCTCAATTGATATCAATTGAGTTAAATCACGCAATCAATTATTAATCATCATAATTTCAAGGTCATCAATTGTTGATTAAAAAATTCCTAAAATAAAAATTATTAAAATTTTAAATAAAAGCGCTTCTAATTATTAATCGAGCGCTGAATTCGAAACGAATTCTATTTATAAGTAACATTTCCAATAAATCATTAATCTAATCGCTAAAATTCCAAAATACAATTTATAGGTTATGTTGATAATTTTTATAAACTTTTTTAAATTACCTATATTACATTGGAAAACACTCATTTATGATGATAAAGCTCGATATTTATTTTATTGCTCTCTTATTGCATATCCAATCACGAATTATTGGAGAATATCGATTTTCTTTTTGTCATTGAAGTTGAAGTTCCCGCCTTTTTATTGTATAAATCAGAAACTCTCAAACAGTGGTTTTTTGTTTATTTTTATTATCAATTATTATTATAATAATAAATTATATCTATTGTTCAAATATTGAACATTTACTTATAGACAAATAATAATAAAATATATTGATGTTTAGATTAAGTCTCTTGTAAATTTCGATCTGGTATCAAGAAGTCAATTTTATAGGTTATGTTCTAGAAATTATTTATTTATTTAATTATATGTAATAATTCTAGATTTTTCTAATAATATAATTACTTAAGAACGTAAACATAATTTGTGTGGATAAGATACAGTAAAATATGCCAAACTTATGAATCTGAGCTAGGTATATATTTTCCACTAAATCAAGAAGAGATCACAATAGAACACAAAAACCAATTATAATACCATGATTAAATATGAAAAAACATATCAATATAAAAAATGTGAGTAACAATGATTTTTTTTTAACATTTTGTAAGAATTAATTATATAATTTGTTTAGAAATATATTAGTCTTGCATCAGAAGGGCTTTGTTCAATTGGACAATATGGACATTTCATCCTGTAAGAAAAATTATCATAATTAATATTGGGATTGTATTAATTATTCTGAATAAATTTACTTATTTCCACTGCACAATTTATTCAAAGCATCCCGCGATATAACATGTCCACATATCAATCTCATCGGAGGGTTATTCTGTGTTGATTGTTGTCGTAATATGGGACAAGCGAACATTGAATGATGTCGTCCATCATTACCTAGATCGATTTCAATCTGTAAAACACATATTTTACAATGATATTAATTAATTAATAGTTAATGATAATTTTACAGGTAATTCGTCTTTTCCGTTCCATATTCCTGTGACTTGTCGTTGCATCATAACTTGTTTTATATTAAGTAAAGCTGGTATTGCTGTACAGCCCGAATTAATACATGTTGTTAATGGACTATTAACACTAACTCCCAATAATTGACAAGCATCTTTAGTGAAAGTTTCATAAATTTCCAGCCACATTTCCGAATCTAGTAGACAACTATATGGTGAACTACTTATACCATTTGGTACATACAACAACATTCCCATCAATGTTTGAATATCTGAATGAAATTAATATAAATTAAAAAGACTTATGTTAGATTTATATGGTAATTGTTGAATACCTTTTTCATGTCTATTTACAAATTTCCTAAAATGAATTCTAGCATACGATATTGCTTCAGTTTGATGGGTCAATCCTTGTTTTAATAATTCAATAAATTTTAATCGATGTAATTTAAATTCTAATGACGATTTTTGTAGTTCTAATTCATCATGATGTACAGTCGCCCATGCTAATGCCGGCTCTAAATCTTTATTTTTCAGACTATCTAATATATGATTTAATTCAGTGAATGGTTCTTTTTCATGGTATTCATTATTTAATTGTGCATCTTGTTGTAGAGCTTCAGCAACATCATGCATACCTTGTCTATATAAATGTTGGCATATAACTTTATTAATTAATGTAATTTTTTCAGGTGTTGTAAATACATCATCACGACTAGTTGATGAGAATTCAGCAACGAAATTACGATCGATTGCTTTACCAACTTTCGATACACTACTATGTAAATCTCTATGTTCTGTGGCCATACGTTGTATTGTTTCTTTTATACGGGTCATTGCATCTTTAACATTGTCGATTTGTTGTTGAGTCGTAATATTACCTATAAATAAATAAAAATCCATTCGCCTATCATCTATTTATATATTTCTTTGTTCTACTCACCATTATCTAATTCAGTTTTTAAGCTTTGTACAAATTCAATCAAGTCATTCAATGTAGTCGTGAAAGATTGATTAATATCACCAAATTTTGATAAGACTTTATCAATTTCTTTTTCAACAGCCAAACAAGCTTCCATTTTCGTTTAAATTATCTAATTTTATTAAAATTATACCGAATTTCTTTCTCCACAGTTAAACCAACTTGCATTTCTATTTGTTGTAAAATTCTGTCAAAATGGAAGTTACTATAGAACAAAACTAGAAGTTACCAGTGGCTAAAATCACACAACTACAAATATCACCACGTCCACAATTCAACAATTCCATCGATTTTTTTCAAGAAAATCTACAACTATTTTGAAAATATTCATCAAAAATAATTGCAATTAATTTTAAATCAATTTATAAATTTTTTTCAATTCTTGTCGAACTCGTGACTTTTGCCACAAATTAGCAGAATCTTCAAATAAAAAATTAGCGCCCATCTCTATATTAATGTAAGGTTGGTATAACTGTCAAATTTTCAATTCCAAAGTTCAATTTTACGTACACATAATTCAGCAACTATTCAATTCGATAAAATAATTATTTCAAGGAGTTACAAATATTTGTAATTCAAGAGTTACAAGTAACGCTTTTCAAATTATAATCAGTTTAAAGCGCAATCGCGCCTATAAAATTTTGACAGCTGTCAAAAGTCTCAATTTTTTTCAGTTAATTATTAGCAAATTAGAACTTTTTGTATGTTTCCATTGATCAAAATAATGAATTTATGAAAATTAGAATTGAGATGAATAAGGAAGAGATGTATATAGTACTGAAAATAGAAGGAATCATTGGAAAATATATATAACATAACCTAACTTTCGGTTCTTTGAAATTTCCAACAAGATGTTTGAATCATGTCCACAATGCAATAAATCATTGAATGGGGCCGCAAATCGTCTTGTAAAAGACTCTTGTGGCCATCAAAAATGTCGCATGTGTTTACTATTAGATGAAGAAAAATGCCAACAATGTAATAATAAGACTAAGAATAATACAAAAAATGATAATTCATTACAAACTAGTGTGATTAAATTCGAACATAATCACACTGGTGTTATTACATGTAATGGGATTATAAATAAACAAGAGACTTCAATACTCAATTCAACTGAAAATAGTTTGGGTGAAAATAATAATAAAAAAGCAACAACTAAAAAACAAGTTAGAGAGAAAACTAAAGGGAAACGATTGAAAAATAATACACAAACTAAACGTAATTATCAAAATATAATTATACCGAGTCATATAACTGTATCTAAAGAGCCCATACAATATAAATGCAATATTTGTGATAAACAATTCATGACGAAAGCTCATGTTAAATATCATCTCTATTGTGCTGAAGGTAGTTAGAATAATGATTATTTTAATTGTTTATTGTACAATTTTTTTTTTAGAGAGAAAACCATTCCAATGTAACATTTGTTGTAAAGAATTTGTTACAAAAATACATTTAGATATTCATATATTAAAACATACAGGAACTAAACCGTATAAATGTAATATTTGTCAGAAATCATTTAGTGAGAAAAGTAAATTAAATCGACATAATTTATTACATAATTCATATAAACCGTTTATATGTTCGGATTGTGGAAAAGCATTTCGTAGTAAAGATTCATTGAAAATTCACAATTTGATACATCGAGGCGAGAAACCGTTTATATGTAAAATTTGTAATATCGGCTTTAATAATACATCAAATTTAAACAAACATCTAGTAACTCATACAAGTAAATTAATCAATTAATTAATTAATTATTAGATTAATTGTTGAATTCAATTGATTTTTAGAAGAGAAAATCCATATGTGTGATCAATGTGGAAAACGATTCAAATTAAAATGGGCCTTAACAGTACATCGACGTTCACATTTACGTATCCGGCCACATGAATGTAATATTTGTGCGAAATCATTTGTTAATAATAAAGATCTACAACGACATCAATTAATACATTTAGGTAGTAATTCTAATTTATTTGATTGATTAATTAATAATTTAGAATTTTCATTTTTAGATACAAAAGCATTTACTTGTAGTATTTGTAAAACTAGTTTCCGACGTAAAGACAATTTATATAGACATGTAAAAAATACACATCCTGGTAAAAAAGCTGAAACTATAACAAGTACAGTAAAAGAATTATTAACAAAACCAACAATAAATAAACCATTAGTTGATAATCCAAATGCTATCAATGTAATTACAGCATCACCAGTTTGTAAAATGAAAATTCAAGAACAATTAGATAAGAAAAAAATTGAACATCGTCCAAATACTGTAATTAATGGTCCATTTAAATTAGCTTTCAAAACCAGTGCTTTCAAAGAAAGCTACAATATTCATAGGTAAATATTTATGATTTTATATTATTTATTATAGTTGTTTGAGAATTGCTTTATTTATAGAGAGATTCAATTTGAAACTACATCAACTACAACGAAACCTTACGATTTAACTGAATCTGTTAATATTTGTCAAAAGATTTTATCACATAATTCGGTTCCAACAACGCCTCAACAACAACCACAAGAACAACAACAACAACGTAATATAATACGTAAAGTTTCTGAAACAACATCAAATGAGATTTGTCAAAAAATTCTATCGGCCTCATCAAATGAATTACCATTAAATTATCCAACATCGTTAGAAAATAAAGATGCTCAAATTAAATTTAAAATACCAGATGGTTATAGGAATTTTCCAACAATTAAACCGGTGAAAAATATTGAATTAGAAGACGAATTTATAAATAATAATAACAATAATAATCAAAAGACTTATATAGAGCTGAAAAATGTTTCAAATATTGCAACAAGTGTTATTGTTAATAATAATAATAATAATAATACGAATCATTCAAATAATATGCATTGGAGACGAAAGATGTCGCAAAATTTGTTAAAACAATTGGCAGAAAACTAAAAAACAAGACTGCTTCCAATAATTTTGTATTTGAATTTATCATTTTTATAATATTTATAATGATTTAAGAAAATTTGAAAGGTGGCTGCCCTATTTTATTTTATTTTTTTGCAAATTTATAATAAA
>JAZBGZ010000655.1:14959-33054 GCA_037414795.1 Stenodera caucasica | reverse complement strand
TCATGATGAGATATTGAATTCAAAATTGAGATTTCACTAATTCATGCATGTTTATCTATTTAATAGTTTGGCTAGAAATAATAATTGGATAAGAGAAAATTGAATGGGCTGGAAAGCTATTCTCGTTAGAATTCATCGACAATACAGAAGGGAATAAAGTCTTATAATCGAATTTGAGTTCGAAAAAAAAATTGAATTGATAAACTCATGAATTTTCCCCAAGAATTTCCAGCTGAAAAGCAACTGATGTAATAACTCTTTTTCAATGTTACACAGCTGTAAATTAAATTGTAATAAATTCAAAAATTTCTCAAAGGAATATTTATAGGTGATTTGGAATACAATTTCAATATTTATTCGAAAAAAAACAAAACAAATAAATATGACAGTTGGATGATTTAATAGAATTATATTTATCGTGAATTATTTATCAAATTGAGCTGCAATTAGCTACGAGAAGACTCTCAACATTGCTCTTTTTCGCTTGATAACGAAATATACGAGCTCTACTGTCGTTAACGAACTTGTACAAAATCAAATTAATTCCCATATTGTGGTTCACAGAAACAAAGAGAACAAACAGAAAGTTTATAGTGTCAGAAGCAGGTCAACACTGTCAGCGAATCTTTTGTGGAATTCCAAAATCTGAATTGTTCACAGAATTTTGTTTGGACAAAATTGTGAAATGAAATGCGATTTTCTCGACATTTAATTAGTAACTGGACAAGGACACATGAGATTCTTATATGTCGTTCAACTGAATTTCGAGAGAAAATGCGCCGAAAAAAAAACATGATTTTTAGAGTAGAAACACTCGAAAGTGGTTTAATTATGGAATTTTTTCCTTTTGAACTCAATTTGATATTCAAATTACTACTTGTTGATCCCGCATTTATCCATCTGACTAATTGAAAAAAAATATTCCGATAGTCAATCATCAATCGATAACTATTCATTATTTCCGTCCATTTCTTGAATTTTTCCATCAATTTTTGATTAAAATTATCAAATTTGTGTCAAATGAAATAAACAATTCCTAATTTTTTTCTATTGATCAAATATGATGGACATAAATGAAATATTAACTTACATTATATTTGCTCGAATCAGAACAAAAACAGACTAAATAAATAAAACTAGATAGTTTCTATGAAGTTTATGGAAAATACGCTCTCAAATATTTATATTTCCCCACTAAAAGAATGATGAAATCGAAAAATTGTCGTGATTAAATGGAAAATAGACAGTTGATGGATCTGACAGCGGCAATAATAATCGAACGGAAATTGAAAACTTGAGTTATTTGATCAAAGCAACAAGGGCAAAAAAATAGAGTGGAAATTGTTTGTTTTCTGTCGAAATTTCTTGTGAGCTTAGAATCGATTAATGAGATTCGTGGTTCTTCATCAATAATCTTCAACTTTCTTTATTTCATGATGTTTGCTCTTTAAATTCTATTTTTGATCAAAGATTAAAAATTTATTGGGTATGTTTTAATAGCGACACGTATTGAGTGAAAATGGTGGAGGCGCCGGGTTAGTCGCTCGTATTTCATAATTTTGATGTATGATTGAATAACAAAAAGCCCGTTTTAATCAAAAAATATATAAAATGAGGACAACGAACCCTTACCGAATATTCCTGAATTATTGGACGCCTGGTCTTATTATAATTTCCATTTTCAACACAATATTAAATTTTCAACTGAAGCCTAATTTATCTCTACCTTTCAGCTCGACGGTTTTTCTACTTTAGAACATCACGATATTGTACCTGAAAAAACAACAATAATGATATTATTAAAAGAATATTATTGCGTACAAAATTGATTTTTTGAATCAAGAATTTGGTTGGTTCAACCGAATCGAGAGAATTTAGTGAAATTATTTTATTTTCAATTTTTTTTATTTGGAAAATTGAGATTTGCTCCACTGTTACTCATGTAAAGCCCCAAAAAAAGTAATGTTTTCGTTGATTTACATCGGGCGGATTCGGTGAATAGGCTCCATGAAAAGGTGGATGAAACTCACTCATTTCATGAAAATATATTTTTTTCTCATACCAGATAATTTGAAAATGTATTCTAATATCTGCACATTGCCTGGATACCAGTTTTTGTTTTCAACATTGCTATATTTTCCCATATAAACATATTTTATTTAATATGCATCTGGTATTATGACAATCCCTTTGTCCCGTTTTTTACACACAACTGAAAGCTGTGTTTGTTTTTTTTAATACAAAAATATAAATTCCGAACATAATCTCCAGCTCAAATAGGAGTACAGTCACGAAAATACAACATTAATCCAATATTTAGCAACTTTTTTTCCACTCATACTCATCAAAAAATACGACTCGAATAAATAGAATAATTTATTGATTAAATAGTTGTAACTTCAACTCTATTTTCCTACAGTTATCTGTAATTGAAATCTTGTATTTGAGGGTGAATTACGTATAATTTGGGGTTGAATCAACTAATATTGTAGGCGCATTCATTACGTTGATTAATATACCGCCGACTCTACTTCATTTTGTTTGTTCACTTTATAATTTATGTTTCATATAGGTGATGATAATTCAAATTTGATGAAAACCGGGATCAAAGTCGAATAAACCGACCATTTTCACTATTATTAGCAAATAAGTCGTATTCGAGTGTTTTCCAAGGAAAAACTGTACATTTTAGAGTTCATACAATTTTTGTTGGGGAAAATTCCTAGATAAGTTAATTGATCGAGACGTGAATGGAATTTCCCGAGATTCTTGAAATTACAATTATTTTTTTGGTAGCGAGTCTTCTCATCAACAAGCTCGCTCAATGTCAAGTTGACAGTGAAATATGACTGGCGAATTTTGAATTATTTATCTAGAGTACATTATAAAGCTGCTTGTAGATTGTTTTCTTATTTAACTCCGAAAAAAAAGCAACTCCATCTGGATTTATGGTTACTCGACGAAACTCACAAAACCAACCCCTAAATTCACAAAATCATTCTATTTGAATTATTTATATTAACAATAACATCGATTTAAAGGGTCTTTGATAATCTTCGTATGTGAATCCATCCAAATCACAGACTTATCCGCAATTTTAAGATGGAAATTCGAGTGGAATCAACCATGAAACTCCACAAGTTGAGCAACGCTCCAATTTTTCTATTTATAAAAAAAATCGATTCCTGGGACGTTTTGAAAAGTGATCGAATTGAATCTCAGCTTCGCTATTTCGATGAAACACAAAAAAATGAGCCAATGGCTTGGGTTTTTTCAATTGATAAGATTCGTTTTTGTACAATCATTTTTTTGGCTTATTCCAATTTTTGGCTTCTTGTCTCGATAATATCCGGACCAAAATCCAACGTTTAGATATTACCAGTGAAATTTCCAAGCGTGGAAATAGAAAAAAAATTTAAATAAAAATAACCCAACGATAATAACTGGGATTCACATACAAATGACTGAATAATCATCATTTATTGTTGGATTGTTATGAAAATACGCAAATTTATAAATTCATGTATTATAATCTAGATTATAAATCACATAAATTATTATATTTTAATTAATCGACTCCATTCTCGTTAAAATACAGATCCCTATTTATTTGAAGCATTGTAATTACAAATAATGATCTCTAGGGCTTTGTGGTTTATAAATGGCTCATTTTAAAATTCTCATCTGAATGTTAATATCTCAATATTTAGTCCGATTGTTCAAATTTCAAAGTTGAAAGTGCTTTACATAAAAATTGTTATCTGGAGAAAATCTTGATTAATCTCTTGATAATTAACACTATTGTTAGAGGTCTAATTAATCTTCGATCTACGTGGATCTTGAGCCTTTTCATGTTAAAGCGGATTGAAATTGATCAGTTGAAAGTAATCACAGTGGATCTTTTTTTGTGAAACTTCATTCAAAGTTGGGATAGATTTTTGTGTAGTTTCCCCCGAATTGATCGAAACAACGAAATTGTTGTAGTTCGATGGAAATCTACAAGACAAAAAAAATATGTATTCATGAACCAAATGGTATTCCCAGTCTAATCGAACGGATCTTCATCGATAATTTATGATTGTTTGTGCTTTCGTATCGTTACTGGACAATAGCCGGCTTTATTATGACATATGTCTGTGGCAAACACACATATTGTTCGAATTTATTGTTATGTTCTCTGTGAAATTCCCTAATTGAATTTCCGTATTGGAGAGCATCGAACAAAAGGGACTATATCGAGAGAAATCTCCTGGAAAAAATCAATAGTTTTATGTCTAATAAAGCAACGGTCTTTTGATCAAATTTTGGTGGATGCGCCGTATATCTGCTATCCTTTCACTTCATCATCAAGCTCGTTATTTTTGTTATCGAAAGTCTATCAAGCTAGAAATTCCATACAATTTTGCAGTAATAAAACTTGATTTACTAGCAGGAATTCTAGGAAAACAAATTCTAAGCGATCGAGATTATCAGATGAGAAAATTCGATCAGCTATAATTTTATTGATCTCTTTTATTTAGAAACTATTTCCGAGTAAATATCGAATAGTTTCCACTCGATTTTCTTAAAAGATAAAAATTACTGTAACGATTGAGGCTGTTGGATTGTAGTCGTTATCAATCGTGATATTTATTTCGTGAAATTTACATATTTCAAAAGTTTCTTGGAGCATGAATGTGGCCCAATTTTTTTACTCGATTTCCACAAAAAAAAATATCTCTAGAGAAAGTCGTTAACAGAACAAACTCTATTGTTATTGGATCAAGAATAGATCGAAAAATGGGAAAACTTCAAATAAAGTATATTTTCAATAGACGGTTATATAATTGGAAAACAAAAACAAGACTTCGAGATAGAGTTCTTTACAGCAACTTCTTTAATTCTCTTTAAATTAATGAGATAGTTAATGGACATTGTTCCAGCTGAGTTCCAGACTTTACTCATACAAAAAATCTATTAGTTGATGAATCGATCTAAGATTGGGGTGAATTATTCAAATTATGAAAGATCAGGAAAATTATCGATATCGAATCTTTTGAGTATGGGAAATTTCTCCAAATTCAGTTTTAATATTCATCGGAAATATTTGGACTGGATTTGATCATAAAATACTAACATTCATTAAACTAAATGAGAAATAACTCTATAGTTCGATGGCGCATCCACCAAAATTACTCATAAACAAAATATGCATTTATTCTAATTTTCACAGAAATATTGCATCGATTTCTGTCATCATCAACTGATGAATCACACTATCAATAATTCGAATGATGCAAATTTCTCTTCACAGTTATCCTAATTAATTAATCTCCCCACAAAACTTAATTATAAATCAACAAATTCGGTTATTCGATTATTGATTAAAACTACCCAGATAATAAATGAACGGATCCCTGATAACCAATAAATATTTTTAAGGAACTTTTATAGACAGTGTTGATTTTGATTTTTTGCCTACGCTATTTCTAAGACTAAATTTCCCGAATATCTCTGTAAAAACAGAAAAAGAAAAACGACAGTCTGACGGTTTTTTTTTTGTGTGTGTGTAACTTGGAAAATTCCATCACATTTCATTTGTAAAGGATAAGCAATCTCGATTTATTCCCATTTTACACATAAAATATTTTATCTTGTTGTTTCAGAAAATTGAAGTTCTCGTTCAAGAGATATGAGTTTCCCGACAGGATTTCAGAAAAAAACCTGGTTTTAGCAGAAATGAGTTTTCGAGGCTTTCTAGTCCAGAGTCACGATTATTTCCTTGTTTTGATTGTTGTAGATCAGTCGACTTTTCAGTAAAGTAAACTAATAAATTTGTGAAACATCGTTAAAAATTATCTCACCAAAATATTTTTTCGACTTATTGAAATCGTGTTTTATCAGAATTTTGAGGGCTGAAAACGAAATTGTAATTCACTACCGGAAAATGGAATGGTGGTTTTTGCAACACATTCACGTTCATTTTCATTCCGATGACGTGATTAATTCATGCGTGAAGCAGAATTTTAGTAATTATAAAAAATTGCCCTATGTTGAAACGAGGGTTCGCTCATATTATTCCAAACGTGATATTTTTGGTATTTTTCAACAAAATCAGAGACTCTATTTCGAGATAGAATAATAATCTTGAATTCAAAATTATTCCCGAGTTCTAAAAATTCATAAAATATGAGCACTTAAGTCACTTTATATTAAAGTTTCGAATGATCACTGAAACTCCCATAGGAATTTAGAACAGAGCAGATTGAACCTAAAATTGGAAAAAGATCCTCATAAATTAATCATTTCTATTATCGAGGAGCCAAATTAGTTTTTCCACGTCTTAGGTCTCCTTTAAATTCGACAAACATCAATTGAAAACAGGTAGATGGAAATTCTTGCTGGATTCAATCTATCAATTCGAAATCGACGAAGACTTTTAGACTCACTAAAAGCAATTCAACTCAAATATTTAATACTCAATTCCAATATTAAGTTTGAACAAGGAGACTGTTTTTGTTAAAATTGAAGAAATTCATCCAAATCAAAGAAGACGAATCAAAATGAAAATAAATACTTCCTATTTCCACACTTACTCGATTATTTCTGCTTTATTATCATGGAATTTTTGTTGAGTTGTATGAAATTATATTTCCAACGATATTACTAGCCAAAAATGTGAAGCTTTTTTCAAGATTATGTCCATATTACTGCCAACCATTACCACACCCTTATACTTATTTACTCCGCTAAGTATTAGAAATTTCGCCATAACGCGCCCTCTCACAACGTCGACGAATATTTTTCAACACTCAAAAAATGTGAATTTGAATAATTCAGCGAAACATCATCTCTCAATTATTCAACAAGAACCCAGTTTTTTGTCTGTTAGATTCAATTTTGTTTTTGTGCGGCGCATCCACCATATTTATAAATATATAGAGTAGAATCTCAATGTTTCTCAAACCAATTTTTGGCTCGAATTATCATCGACGAAGTCAGCTTCGACTATTTTCACAATGTTAATCAATTATCAAGCTTGTTGCCTTCGATAATAACAAGAAAACAATGTACAAGTTACTGTTCTGGTTAAATGCCGGAAGTTATAACAAGATTGATTCGAAGTTTGTTCTGCAAACAACTCGGATGCGGCTTCCAAGAATTTTTCTCATAGCTCGAAGTAAATAAGCTGAATAAAGCCGAGTATGTTATACACGAAATATTCCAACTAAATCTGTAATCGAGCTAGCGAAAATTAAAACATTTTTTCACCAGTAAAAGAAGATATATCACAAAATCTTTCTACTCGAAAACTAGGACGAAATGCCTTTGCGAGATCACCAAACATCACTTGTAGTGAACGAGAACATCACAAAAAAGATGATCGTTATTCTTGATATTGTTGATCCTGAAAAATTGTAGGTTTCTCGCACACAAAAGCTCTAACCTTCCTGAAAATCACAGATCCACGTGAATCAAGCAGAGTTTGAAGATTGAATAGTTCCTGCATCTTGTTAGTTCTATTCATTCAAAGAGACTCTCGATAATGCACATGAAAAGATTGAAATATCTCCTAATGAATTGATATTTTGGAAGTTGATGTCAATTTCAACTCCATAGATGAATTTATCGATTGTTGATGAATTACAAGATAATCGACGTTGTTGCTCGCTATTCTGATAACTTTATTGTATGTTATAATATGGGTATTAATGTTGGACGAAGGACTCCACTTTAACTGGAATTAAAAGTAAATAGTCGGGTATACAATGATTTCCCTAGTGTCGTATTCCGGCCAACACCTTTGTGCCTAGAAGGGCTTGCGAATAATAAATTGAAGAAGAGAGAACAAACATGGGAAACGAACAAACGTTTTCATGTCTCGTCGAAAAACTTTCAAGTTGTTAAGTGTGTTGTATTTAGAAGCAAAACACTTCTCTAGACAATTAAAGTTTCCAGGTAATGGAGAATAATATCAACAGCTACACTATAAAAAATTTTTGCTATTGTCTAGCCCGAATTTCGGAGTTATATTGTCGACTTCAACAAATTATGGAAATTGACTTGATCATATTTATTAATAGAAGTTGAGCAATTTTCATCTAATTCAGATAATGATGGCTAGCGAAAAAGTCTTCCTCATAGTTGATCAAGACCAAAGAAGTGCCACTTCAACCCTACGCTCAAATAGATTTTTTTTAATTTTCATCAAAATTGTGTACAACAATTGAGCGTGGATTTTGTTGAAAATAAAGTCCTCGAAAATACTCAAATCTTGATAGACATTTCGACTGGGGAAAAATTCCGAATTCATTCGATTAGTGATATTAAAATTCATGAAAATTACCATATTGATTCCATTATGGATAAAGAAATGACGTTTCGTTCGATAATTGATGAAATTAAGTCGCATTTTTCACTCCAATTCAATTTATCGTGCAACAATTGAATTTTGCGTGAGTCACTAAATTTGTCATTTCTATATGAGAAAAATTAGGGTGATTTTATGCGAAACTATCGTTCGCTGAAATGAACAAAATTAATGATAGTAATAAATAAATCAAATTAAATTCTATTACTCATTTCCCGAAAATTCCAATTCAAATCAAACTGATCGCTGGTTAAATCGTGAGTCTTGTTATTGGAAAATTCGATATAGTGAATCAGTTATTTGAATCGTCTCTACAAGCGAAATTTCCCTTGTTTTAGCTAGTGATAAGACTTATCACAATTACTATCATAAAATACATTTGCCTCGTACTATTTGACAGTTTAAATGTTATCAGTTTGGCTTTTTGTCTTCTTAATGTGGACAACAATACTAGTTGAAATCTTTATAGAGGAATATATTCGTTTTTTATTGTGCAGAAACAATTTGGACGTAAAACAATAGTTTTTTGTATGTTTTCGTGAAAACGACAGACTATAAATTGAATCTGCGCTATCAACAAAAGCTTCACTTCAATCAAACATGTTGCTACAGTCAAATCTGTTTCTCTTATTTCTCTCTAAAAGTTTTTCGTTTTTTTTTTTTGAATTAGGCAAAAAACTGTTCCATTATAATACAGCTCGTGTTCCATCTAGATATCAACTGAAATCTGGAGTGATCATGGGATAAATTAGAAAAAATTATATTTTTTGTTCCGCTTGTCGTTGTGAGTTATTCACCCATAAAAGGTACTTTTATATCCCTAGAAACGTGTAGAATTGCGAGAACGTGTGGTAATTTATGTCAAACGTCCCTATCTTCCCTTAAAATTAAAACAACAAAAACACCAACCACAATGGAGCTGTATTTCCGGCTCAATATACGATGTTTTTTTAGAGAAAATTGAAAAATCAACTCCAATTCAAACTGAAAAAACGAGTTGAGTGAGAACAAATATATCAATATTTAGTATTTATTGGGGGCGATTAGATACTAATTGTGATAATTGTGGGACAAAAGTTGGTTCGAATATAGTAAAAAACTGGGTAGAGATCGATCTATCGATCGAAAAACGGGTATAACAATGCGATAGGTGAGTGCTTGTTTCATTTGAACATCGACAACTTCAAATACAACTCCCCAATCAGCCATCAATTACACTGTTGGCAATCGTAGAGCTAATGGAGTTTCGATGAATTTATTGAAGGAACAGTTCGACTATTCAATTGAATAATGGCGCCTTCTATCGTTTTGAGTTTAGAGTCTGATCAACAATCGACCCAACAGAAAGTTGAAATTAAACGACTCCACTCCAAGTTTCATCAAATTATCCCGATTTTCTCTACAAATAATTGATGAAGTTTTGGAGAAATCAAATAGTACCAAAAACTCATCTAATATTCGAATTATCTTTATTATATTCAGTGAGCTAAATTTGAATCATCATAGAAAGCTTTAAAACTCTATTTTTAACGCGTTTCGCCCGGCGCCTCCACCATTTTTACACACATAATCGCTTTATTTCTTTGTGAGATCAATTCAGCTCAATTCCGATCACTAATCGTGTTCTTTAATTTATATTATTGTCTGAGTGAGCTTACGATGAAGTATCAACAATGCTAGGATAGGAATGAGAACGTTAAAAATTCAATAACAACGGAAACTTTCCGACACAACTTGACGTCATTTATTCTCGAGCTAAGATAGAAAACAGTGCTTACTTGTAACAAAAGAAAACAAATGAGAGTCTTTATTTTATTCAACATGCAAAATATATTCACTCTAAAGCTCATTTTTGTGATAATTGGAATTTTTCTATTTTTTGAACGGGGAGCTTTTAGCTTCGAGCTTATTTTTTATAGATCATTATAAATTCAACAATATCAACATCAATATGAGATAAATAGTAGAGTAATGTCAAAATATATTCGATCTTTTATTCATTCGTATCAAAGATTCATACGTACTTTTAATGGAATATTTCAAATTCAGGAAGAGAGTCTCGGATCTTATTTTTCCAAGAAGTCCCAACAGATCATATTAAAATGTCACATCAACTTCATATTTTCGAGCCAATATGTGTATAAGGGGTGTTTTATATTACACCCCATAACTATGATATAGATTTTCTCCGATTATTTCCAAACCTTCGATTCGATATAAATATGATCGAGTCGACGAATAAAAAAAAAGGATTGCAATGAAACCCTTCGTTACGTTCTTTGGAATTATTATTGACGACACAAGGATTATCAAGTGACCTTTGAAGGTTTTCACTGCGAATAGATTCTACTACCTATTAACCGTAATCGAGTTTTATTGCTGATTTTTTTCAATTGAATAAAACTTGTAATTAGAGGCCTTCTCGAAAAATTATTCTAATCACAAACGATTCCAATTTCCCAAATTTCCAAAAAAATGCACAATTTCCACCAATATTCAATTTTGTACGCTCTATCCATTATTGAGCTCGAATTGAGCTTGAAAGTAACGATTAAGGACATTTTGACAAGCCTTATCAAGTCTGATTGAATCAAGTCGAATTTTCGAAGGTGATAACAATAATAATAATCTACACAATTAGCCTTCGAGCCTATTGTTTGTTTGAGATATCGAAAATTAATAACTGTCATTTATCGATTATGAGTGAGTCGAAATTGAGTCACGATCTCTATTTAATTGGATTCGATGATGTACTGTTTGTGACAAGCAGAAATCGAAGAAAAGTTAATTAATTTCTGTTGTATCTATTGAAAATCTCCTAATATCAATTTCCATGTGAGTTGATGGGAAAATATATATCTCGAAGTGATGGTGGAAATGTGATCAAAGCTTCGAGAGACTAATTAACAGATTTTCCAACTAATATCACAGAATAATGATCATTCTATATGGAAATACCTTCTGGTTCTCAAGAAAGACGATTATCAGCTGATTTTAAGCATTACAACTATATTCAAAATTAATTCTTAAAACTGATTGGAATAATTCAAGCAAGAGTCGAGAATTCCCACTTTAGTACTTCGAAACTTCAACTATTCCTCCCACAAAACTTGTGATCTTGTAAAAATCACTAGTCTCTGCGACTTTGACGATTTCTTTTTTTCAGGGAGTTGTAATATATCAAGACGAGCAGTCGAGCGTGTTTGTTTTATCGATGAGATATTTGAGAAAAAAATTGTTGAATGCGTGATCAGATGAAAGCTGAAATATGTTCGATTTCAGACAAAAACGATAGTTTTTTTTTCTTCCAATTTTCTATCTCTTCTATTTTGTAATTCACGAACTGGTAATATTAAGCATCAATTATTATCATAATTATTTGCTCACTTTTCTTCAAAATATCAAAATATTATCGAACTGAAATTTTGACCGTTGGTGAAGTACGAGAAGCTTTAAACGAAGAAGACTGGAAATTATAGGAAATCGGCTCTTTGTGATGATTTTTGATCTTCTTATTAACCTGATGACTCCACTTTACTGCGAGTTATATAATCCGGATTGAGTAGAACTTTCCGAGAGCCTATTAGTTCAATTGAAAGCCGGAGGATTCAATCGGATATCTTGAAGGATCGTTGTATTTACCCGGAAATACAGCAGGAGAAATTGGGTAGGATGATTTAATTGTTATAGGAGACAGTTTTAAAATTTCATCGAGTCAATTTATTTTTTGTAGAGCTTTTGAAACTATTTACAGTCTCACAACTTTGAATAGTATTGCGTGAAATTATACCGGAAAGTGAATAATTAAAGTGTCAAACTTTTCTCGTTGGGTTATTTCAATTTACATTCAACAATATTCAAGTGTACATTGTTAATTTTGTATTAACACGAAATAATTCAGTCAGTATAAGGTAAGCATGATACGGATCAAGCTCATGAATAAACCCAATTTTTGTTTGTGAATATTCAAAATTACCTCAAACTAAAATCACAATAATAATTATACGACCTAGTAGTTGACAATCGCCAAACGAAATTAGGTGAACTCAACTTATATTTGGTTGCATTATCAATTAATTTCGACTGAATTCAATTAATTTCTATTTACAGTAGAAGAAGCCCAAAATTTGCGCGACTTGATTGATTAATCAACGTTTCAGAGAAAAATCATTCACTGAAAAACAAGAGCAATTAGAGCGAGACAATTCGCAACTTCCTGTTGATTGATAACGAGAAAGAGGCTCCCTTGAGACATGAAGTTGAAAAACTTGGACTTGGAAATTGAATTGATCCACAAGGAAAACAGAAACAGTTATTTGTCCTCGAAACTTGGTTTGTTTACCGATTTTATCTTGGACGGAACTTTTTAATTATCAGCAACTCTATTTTGAGCCTTCTCCCACTTTAACTCCTACAATACTCAATTTTTATCGACGAATTCCAATTTTTTTGATCAATTTTATTCTTAGAGATAATAACGAATTGAATCGATCATGTGTAGCGAAGTGTGCTAAAAATGGTGGAGGCGCCGGGATAATTCCGTTATTTACACAAAATACGAATACAGCTCACTCATTATAAATACAAAATGATATAATTAAAATTTTAAGACAAAAATAACATTGTCTAGAACAAATGATGAGGGTTGGAATATATTTCAATGTTTGCACATTGCAGAATAACAGTTTTCGCTCCAAATGAGCCCATTTTCTCCTTTTACATTGATATTTAATACAAAGTGAGCTCGGTAGTATAACAATCGTATTGTCTGTTTATTCATACAAGTGGAAATTATATTCAGAAATATAAATTATAATAATAGCCTCAAGTTCAGTATGCTGTGAAAATACAGCAAAAAAAAGATTAAAGTAATTTCCTTCAACTCTATTCTAAAAAGGTTCATCTGTAATTAGAATCTAATGACGAAGGTTGAGTTAATTTTTGTTGTTCGATTTGTAATTTAGTTTCTGTGTATTCTGGCAATTTGTAGAATTACAAACAATTCTCTCAAAGCGAGTATTTTCATCAACAAGCTGACAATAAATTATAACTAGCGTCGGTGTCTTGGTATTCTGCAAAATAACTCAACGAGAAAGCACAAAGAAAAGAGCGAAACATCCTGAACTCAGTTCGTTCACCTTACTTCAAGACGAAGTGCACGACTTTAATGAATCACCCGTGCAAAAATTATTCGAAAAGAGACCTAAAATAATTTCAAGAAAAAAACTCGACCGAAAACGAAATTTCTCTCCGATACAACGGAACTAAGTTTATATTTTATAAAATTTGTTCCCGAATACGAACATCCTGCTCTTTAATTTATTCCATTCCACAATTCTCGCTATTCACAGAAAACATTAGGGTGTCTAATTTCGTGTGACTGAACCGGTAAAGTGTCCTCAAAATTTGGATTCGTTGTGATAAATGTCCGGGAAATAGACCGAAATTTTGGACAAATTCGGAACAACGAGCGAAGATTCGTGTGATAAATCAGCAACAATACTGAATGATCATTAATTATTGACTAAGCGTAATGAAAATACATGTTGATTTATAATTTACATGAATTATTGTTGTTTAATTCATTAATTCCACACAATTTATATTATTCGGTGGTTTGTTGATAGTTCGATTTTAAACTCCAGTACAAAATTATATAGTCCAATAATTATCCTATTGTTCTGAGAATTATATCTCTATTGTTTATCTTATTAGAGTTGGGTGCTCTAGATTAGGTTTTTTGCATGGAAGTTATCTAGAATAAACGTTGATTAATCTCTTGATAATTAACAGTATTGTTAGAGTTGCGATTATTCTGTTATCAGCAAAAATCTTGTGATTTTCGTGAACAATTCGAAATTAATTGCGATAATTCAACTGATTACAGTGATGTTAGATTGACTCGAATAAAATCCAATGAAGAACGAGTCACAAAGAATGAGTGAATATTATTTTAGTTATTTCATGTACCTTTGAGGATTATCATCCGTATATTTGGTCTCATTAAAACGAAATTGGAGCTTACAGAGGTATTGTGTTTGTTTAGATTATGGGCTCACCGAATAGCAATAGGATATCCAACAGGATTGGGCAGGGATCCAGAAAGGATACATCTATCCAATTATCTAGGTGACATGATCACGTTATCACATAATCAACTGTTTCGAACGTACACGTGCAAATCTCAAAAACAATTTTCGAGAAATAACGCTTCTAATGTTACATGAGAGACGACCGAAATTCACCAATTTCACCAAAAAAACTTTATGGGGGTAAAATCACCAGAGACGGGCCCAAAAATTGGAGGAGTCTGAAAAATTTTAAATATTTTCCTACTCCGATCAAACTTCAATTAAATTCTGTTTCTATAAATAAAGAGGTTTTTTTGATCTCCTGAAATCGAATATATCCAAAATTTGAGCTATTTTTGAGTCACTGGATTCTTATGAGGAACTCCATCTATGATTGATAATTGTGAGTAATAGAATAATAAATCGAATCAAATGTACAGACTCGGTTAATTTTCAAACATATATTTAACAGTGAATAAAATCGCAATTTAAATAATTAAAATACTTTTATTTTATTGCATTTTAATGTGTTAAATTTTAATGAATTTAATGGAATTGATGGGAATGAAATTGGATTTAGTGCAAATCTGGTTTTGTTTTTCCACCAATTGAATTTGTAATCAAACAAAAATTCCGGGAAACAATTGTTTTTGAGTTTTCGTCATCTGAAATTGTACAAAAATGGATTCTATAACTGGACTAATAGAAAAGTTTTCCGGCATCCAAAGTTCTACTTTTTGCTCATAGAATAAGTCTTTTAATCGGATTAAGTAACAATGACAACATTTGTAAGGATCTCAACTGATTAGAAATAACAACTCCCAAACTTACTTCCGATTTGAATTCGCACTTTGTCTGGAAGGAAATGTCTTGTCGGAAATTCCCATTTTTAACTCCGCGGGAATAAAGTGAAGAATGGGCGAGATTTGAGATCGTTGAACAAGTTGAAACTAGAATAGATGATAAAATGGAAGTTTTAATGGCAACCAAATACTCGCTTGTTGTCGTTAAATATTTCGGAGTTCTGTATTTAATCCTTCAACTTCTTTCAGTCAAATCGTGATAATTCTGCCACAATTGAGAGGCCTTTTCAACTATTTTTCACATTTTCAATCAAAACTTTTCATTGTACAAAGATTTTGACAACAAATCTTTTGTTTGAGGCGCGATCAAAAATGGTGGAGGCGCCGGGATCGTAATATTCTCGATTATTTTCCTAGCATCGACTTCCAAAGAGATTATAGAGTAGTATTGAGTCATTAAAATTTGGAATCTACTTCCTATGTCTTCTAATTTGAGTAATTCTAAAGCATTCTGTGATAATATGAGTTTGATGGAGTTGAACTAGAATAATCCCCTAACAGAAGTTTGATACATATTATTTATAGTTTTAACACCTCATAGAATCAAAGTTCAAGCTCCAACTAAAGCTCTATCATGTGTATTCCTCTGTTATCGTGTAATCTCGTGACTTCAACAAGCTCCATTAGTTCCTCTATTCATCACAAAGTTCCTTGTGTAATATATATTGAATAACATTAATCCAATGTTATATTCGCAATACGCTACAACTTAACTTGATAATTTGAGGAATATTTATCAACACTGTAAGATGAGTAAATTATCAAGTTCGAGAGGAATCCAACAATAATCTCCACAAGACTGAGAATATTTGCGGTTATAACTTCTAAAGACAAAAAAAAAATAGTGTTCGCATTCATTAATTAACTGACAAGAATTCACGCTTATTATTACCCAAAGAAACAAATTGTGCGGTTAAGAAATAATATATTAAATTTTTTTTCGAAGCATGAAGAATATGAAGCGGAAAATTCGGCTCACTAGCGCTTTTTCTCTTATTGAAATACAGATGTAGTTTGAGGAAACTCCCAAATAAATATTAAACAGTTTTTGTTATTCGAATAAACTCGAAGGTTATTTGGTGAGTTTTCCAATTTTATTCGTGTCACAAAAAATCCCATTATTACTTTACATAGTGAAAAAATGCATCATTATCATACAAATCTATTTTTCGTTGAATAAAACTAGAATTAGGAAATATGTAGTGCAGCCTGCATCTTTATCAATTTTTTTATTCACAGTATGTGACTTGATATTTGAGACTCACTTTATCGCGAAATAAAATAAAGAGAAGTTGATCTGTGAGTTTCATGTTCTATTTTAAAGAGAGATGGAGCTTATAGAAAGCTCTCATATATGATCTGCGTTCATTCCGAATATTACCGGAATAATATTCAGTTGATTCCCTGTATTTCAATACTGAGCCGCAGTTTATTAAACTCTCTTCACATTCATGAGATGATTTCTGAAATTACAATTTTGATAGTTTGCTGTAATATTTGGGAACATATCGAATAATGGTTGATTATTTTCATTCAGATGATCTCGTGAAACTTCCCTTCATTTAGAGATAGTCTCTGAAATCAACCCTCTAATCTAATCGACAAATTATTGGAGATATTCCAGCTACAAATCGCCAAGGACTATCGAATGAACTAGATCCGGAAGTTCAATTCAAGATGGTTTAGGATCAAATAAATTAACCATTAACGTAGTCTCGTTGGAAATCTTGGAACATTTAAACCAATTACTCCGAACGATCATTCGAATTTTCCATGAAGAAATTTGTGCTGGGTTACACATTTCACAATTAGGACCAGAACGTAATCGCAGTAATCACATTAAAAACAACTCACTATCTAACTAGAAGATTTTCCAAGAAAATCAACTAGCTATAATCATGAGACTCGTGACAAGATTCCATTTCAATTGAAATCTATTAGAGCGAATATAATTATTAGAATCGAATATACAAGACTTGTTTTAAGGTGATTATGATTATGGTAAACACGAATATGGAGACCTTTTAACCCTGCAATTGGGGTGCATTTATGATTTTATAACGGTTCGTTCATGTTGGTGGATAAAGTAGAGCGATGGTGGAACATGATCGAATTTCCCGATGTGGTGAACGATTTTTCCAGTTTTCCATAAAATATATCGCTTTATTGTGAAAAAACGTGTTCTAAATTGCTGTGAATTAGTCTCAATTCAAACTGTT
The DNA here is from genome assembly GCA_037414795.1 of Stenodera caucasica. Classification (NCBI taxonomy): domain Eukaryota; kingdom Metazoa; phylum Arthropoda; class Insecta; order Coleoptera; family Meloidae; genus Stenodera; species Stenodera caucasica. Next base: position 15,551 of record JAZBGZ010000655.1, on the reverse strand, counting down.
ACGAGCCGGAGAATTAATTCTATTGTTGTATTTTTGGTGGATGCGCCAGATTTTCTCTCAACTATTCGAAAATCTAGAGATCAACTCTAAAAGTCGGGGAAATTGTATTTACTCATTGATTTTCACTGTATATTCGGTAATCCTAATTGATTTTAGTCGGGACAAGTAAATATTTTGAGGTCAATCGCCTCTCTCTTTATCCAAATATAATTCTCACTTTAGGTGGAATCAGCCACATAGCTCTATTTTGTGGTGTTAGTCTAACCGAGCGTGTTATCATTATTTATATAAACTATGGGAACAATTGTAGAGTACAACCAACTGGTGTAATTTATGGTCCTGATTCTGTCTTTTATCAGCGAAAACATTAAGACGATATTTTTGTAAAAGTATTATCTCCATTGTAGTTTCTTGAAATAGTAGAATTCTATTATTTCCTTATTGTAATTCTCATCCTGGGATCGTTCATAATATGATGCATGGAAGAGATGAGTTGATAATGGCACAAATCTGGATCGATACTAAAACGAGAAGGTGAGTCCCTATAGGAACATTACCGGAAATTGAACCTATTTTTCCAGGGAGAAATCTT
>JAZBGZ010000654.1:12027-34331 GCA_037414795.1 Stenodera caucasica | reverse complement strand
GTAGTGAAACTGGAGCCAATTTTTGTGTCAGTATTTTGACATTAAAATAGATATTATGCATGCAGATTCGGACGGTAAATCTGAGAAATGACCGTTGAAAAAAAACCGACAATTTTCCACTCGATGTTAACAATGTATCATAATTAACTGTTTGAATATATTAATTAATTTCTCTATATATTTCCGAAAAATTTTATTAACCAGTAAATAGTCATCTATTTGATGGGATTGTAAATTCGATAACGAGACGTTCACAATGTGCACTATAATTTTAACGTAGTACCTCGTAATGTATGCCACACACCGATGCATTCGAGCGACATTCGTCCGTTATTATACAAATGTTGATTTTAACCACAATGGTAAATATATTCATTCACATAACAGAGTTGCACCTGTATAGAGGAATAAATTCATAGAAGCGACAATCGTACATCTTTTATGCAGATTTACCAGGAATTCGCACATAATTTTCCCGATAAATTCCAAATAAATAAAAAAAAAAACGACCAATGATCCACGTAGATTATCGCAACGGAAGCCACCAAAAGACGGATTTAATGACAATTGCATAAAATACTAAACATGAAAGTGGCCGAGCTATCGAATAAAATCGGGCAACGGTTGACATGTTTGCGACAACTATGTTATCCCTATACGACCCTTTTCGCCCTATTCGAAATCGACTTTTATGTTGTCATTATCGTTTTGTTTTATTTTTAATTTGAAATTGTAATGATTGTCCAACAATTTATTTTTCTAACAAAAATCGATGATTTTATTATATTTATACAGGTATCGATCGAGTTAAGGCTTATACGAAGAAGGATATACGCGAACTTGTAGGCGATACAGCATTGAAAAAGCAAGTTTCACTACCGAAATCCACCCTCGGTATCTGTATGCCTTTAGCACTAGAAACAAATGGTAAGTCGATCTTTGTCTGAATATATCCCATCGTTGTTATAGTAGATGTAGTCCGAAATGGGCCATTTTCTCGTCCCATCGCCGCCGGTCAGGATTCCAGATAAACCTGATGTTCGTTCACAATCATTACACCAACCACCACCCAGTTTCGAATTCTATGTTCTAGTTGTTTTTGCATTTCTTCAATTTTCGATAGACATTAAACTGATATTGAACGAATATGGTATTTGACGTTTTGTTTTTATTTCGGTAACAATTCACGCTTTAAATGTTTACTATAAAACCGATGCCAATCCGGTCGAATTCGGATCACTTAACGTGCCAGTTCTTTCTCCATCTCGGTAACATGACAAACAATTCTTAGAAAATTCCACATTTCTCTAATAAAACATCTCGTTATTGTTCAATTATATTTAGTTAAATTCAATGTAGTTCTGGATATAATGTGGAATTATCGGATTTCAACGTTAGTAAATGGTTAATTTTTGTTGACCGACTTTGTTATATTAATCCTAATTTTAGGTAGGTTTTCCACTGTTTAATAATTCTCAAATAGGGTACGATGTGATCATGCACTCACATCACGCTCTGTGAATGCTAGCTTGTCTCTCGCGTCATATGTAAATTACCGTTCATTACGCTACGGTCCTATTAAATTAACCGCTTTATATCGATAATTCTCCAGATTTGGAACATTCACTAAACTCAAAGATATCCTTTGTTTGTTATATCCAAATTCAGACGACAACCAACCATGAACTCTAACGTTTTATCATCAACATCAATCTCTAATAATTCAATAGTCATCGATTATTTCTTATTTCTATATTTCTATAATCGTTCTTAGACATAATTTCCATATTTCATGGTTAAACGGATATTGTTACGGATTTTATTATGACATCCAGTTTTCGTTTTTGTTCAATACTATACACGTATACATATATATATATATTTGTATGGGGAAAGAAACTGGATAAGTTACCGATTCGATAAATTCAAACGAGGAACCCGAGCTTAAATTTATTGAATGAGAAGTTGAATCGAAATGTATGTCCTCACCTGACCAACATCTATATATCTTGGTGAGTGATAGATTGATGAATCGTTACTGATCAGCTAGGAACAGTTCAAGACAAATTACATACCTTACAAAGAGTCGCTAAACAGATCGTTGTTCTAACAGGGCAAGACCTACGAAATTTAGACATTCATCCGTAACTAAAATCGATTGGCAATTGTCTGTTTCAGGTACGATATTTAGTAGTAAAAATTTGGAAAATGATAAAAGGAATAATATCAAAAAATTTGCAACTGTATTCGCTAAACGTGTAGCATCTACAGCCCGTCCTACTAGTTGTGTCAATTGTGAATGTACCGCTTTCAATACAGCCGTCTCCTTTATGGAGTGCTTCCCTTGCACTTATCCCACACGGGCTAGCATCGATTATGTAAGTATACTATATAGTCTATTAAATTGTGGCCTCTCAATAGCACGCACTCTTACACAAATACTTGAAATGAACCAAACTGTTACTAGTTTGCCGGTTGCTCTTTTCCTCAACATATATAAAACGCCCACCATCGATTCATTCGAGAATTTATATTCGAGCAAAATTTATACGACACTACGTCGACGACCTCTTTACCAACTATTCATTTCCTATATTTTAGTATTCGTTTTCGTTCAGTCTTTTTATTCCCAATTCGTTAATTATATGCCATTGCTGACTTGCTCACTTATTCACTAACATCTAGTCATTTAAACAAAATTAATTCGAACAATTAGCCAGTAAAAAAGTCTCAATTAAACACCGACACATATTTATTATAATAAGTTTGTTTGTTTTTTTTCTTTTTTTCAAATGAATATATAACAATAAATTTTGAGGATGCTCAACATGATAATATTTGTATGATATACGACTATAACCTGCCCGAAATTTGTAGTTAGTAAGCACAGATTGTAACTAATTCTATTTTCAGGGGTTCGACGAGGATATGGCGCTTTCGTTGTTGCAACCAGCTGAGGACATTTTCGGTTCGTTTGAACATCGCCGATGATACAACAATAATTTGCATTATTCAAATTCAATATAATACAATCAATTAGACTGTAGTTGAACAATTATAATTATGTTAATTATCGATAATAATATGAATAAAATCGTAAATTCTTCACCTATTCGACTTGAGTCTTTCATAATATGGCAATTGTTAAAGCTGACAGTGATGTACGAGAATAATTTAGGTGATGTATAATATAATAAATAATAAAGGTTGTCAGTTCGGATATTAAGTAGGGTCGGTTTATGGGACTTGTACATGAGCTTAGTCAGTAGGCGCCTGCAAAATCTTGAACTAGTCCCACACACGCGCCCACTATTTATGAAGACTACTTACTATTTGTGTAGCACGTTCATTAAACACATATTTACTACAACCGCCAAGCGTATCTCAAAGCTGTTCGAAATTTGCATACTTTCAATAATTAGTCTAACTCCACTTGCAAATTTCGGATTATAAACTGTTAGAGAAACCTAACAGTATTTCAAACTTTCGTTTATATCATTATTAGTAAATGGCTAAAATAACGTCGTCATTTAGAATTTTAGCGAATAAAACAACAAAAACTATATTAATACAATTAGATTTTGACTAAGATATATTCGTTGAATGTAACGGATGTAGGAGTTTTGGAGTAGACTTTCGCATTAATGATCCAATTGTTTATTTTTCTTAGATGACATTTTGAAAAATTGAAGCATTAGTATTCAAGTGAAGGCAGCTAGACAAACCTCGGAAAGAGGTTGAAAGTCAACTCTCTAGGGACTAGAGAGAACAATCTTTCGCATGACAACCAGTTTGAGTTTTCGTTACTACTTTACCTTTCTACCATCTAAGGCAAAGTTCACCTCTCGTCACCTGAAAATTGAAACTAAAATATATATATAATAAAAGTTACCGTGTCGTATCATATCTGTGCATTTCCCACAATAGTATAATATTATTATATTTGCAAGTTTGTTTTATTATTTTATTTTTGGTGGATGCGCCGGGCGGAAATATTAATCTATAGATCATCATTCAGGCAATTATTGCTGATAGGTATGATTAGAATTCGAAAGAGTTATTCTCGACTCTTGTCCGACAATTTTCATGAAATACTCCAACATTGCTATATACAAAAATAATTGTCCTTCTATGAAAACGTTATGTGATATTTGATAAAGGCACAATGACATTTGTAACATTGAATAATAAATGTTTTAACGTCTCGTTTAGAGGATATTCGCATGTATCATTCTATAGACAACTAAATGGTCATGTTGTGGCCTTAAAACGACTGAATATTTCAAAGGTGGAATTCTCTCATGTTGCCTTTGTCGAAATTAGGGTCAAGGTGAAGCTCGATATCTGATTGTCTGATTTGAATTAACGAAATTATTCAGTTAGTGTTTAGTTTTGTGTTGGAGTAGAAGAATGATTTATTTTTCACCAGGTATAAGAGGACAAGCTTATCTTTTGAATGATGGTCCTTGTTAAAAATCCGTTGCCTATTAGGATGTCGGTAGGGAGTACGCTACTAGAAATACGACTACTCCACAATATCTACATCGTTTTCAGTCTGACGTCTTCAAGATTTTCCATTTTCTGTAAAATAATATATATATATGTACAATTGAAAATTCATCATCTTATCGTATTCATTGTCACTAGAGAAATAGCATTTTCGTGATTTTTTCCCATTCGATAGCACGTATAAGAGAGTTTTTCAATCAATCTGACGATTATAAGAGTAATAGAACGATTTCTTGTACAGTTGACCGGACATCAAATTTGGCGACAATTCAAGAACAGTTCAAGTGACTCTAACAATATGATTTGTCATAATCTATTCAACTAATCAAAATTTTGATGATTGTAGAATAATTCGCATAAGAAAGATGTTATTCCAACTAAAATAGCTAATATTCTACGAGTTAGAGCAATTTAACAACGTATCGTACCGTAACGATATGCCCTACCTAACTAAACCATAATGCTAAAACACCCCAATTGATTCAATTTTACCCGAGAGGGTCGAGAATAAAAATGTTTTCGATTCTCGCCCTTTTCCACATCCACTACGTCTTTTCTAGGCAAATCATAGCAGAAACACGGATGAGCAAACAGGGAGCTATTATTGGATAAGTCGTTAATATAAATCATTTTGATGCAAACCCGTTTTGTGGGTAAAAATAGAAGATAAAAAAAAAAATAATAAAAAGAGAAAATTTAAAACGATCGTCATCGTACAATAGAGATTCGTTCAAACAGACCGTTTTCATCAATGGAACATCAAAGATCTTTGGTATATGGAGAAAAATGCACATTCAAAAGACAATATCAATTTACATACATATGAAGGGGTGCAAGTTTATTTTATTTTGCTTGTTGAAAGTTGAAGGTGGGATCATATAATAAAGTGAGGTCCTTCGAATAAATGAAATTCGGATAACTAAGCTTATCAATTGGAAAGTTTACAGAAATTTGTTGGGAACTTATTTCCAGTTACTATAAATATGTATAATATCAAGTTAGATATCTCAGATATAAGAAGATGAGTTGATAAATTTGAAAGTTGTAAAAGTTCTATTTGACTAATCTATAATATATCATTTGGGTATTTTCATAGTATAATTTGATTTGTTCTACAAGTACAGTGGAAATAATAAATACGGGTTCCCAATCGAGGATTTCGAGTGTAATTTTGCACAACACGATTATATAAGGATTATACCTATGGGACTATAAGTTTTGGGAAGACGGTTAAAGAGAGTTCGTGCGAATTGTTATTAGTTATTTATAGTTATGGTCAATATTTCTATTGTTTGTGGATATTATCCAGTAGTCATTGTCGACAAGTCCAACTTGTGATGGATCTTATTTCGGCATACAATTGGAATTAATTTTGATTTATGATGAAACACGTCAGACTGTACGAATATGACTGGTGGGGTGGATAAGGGTGTATGATGTTAGAGACGGTATGAGGGGATTTATGAGAAGATTCGTGGATAATAGAGGCAGCATGTGGGCTGAAATGCTAGTTGCGTCTTGGTATGTTCAGTGGATCTGGAGCATGTCGACGTGTGAACACCTGGGGGTTAGTTATGAACCTCTCGATTGTTGATTGTACTTACAAGTAGGAAATCGGTGCCGAAACACGGATTCGTTTACGCAAAAGATCTGCGGGGCACAAGGTTTTGTGAGGGTGCGCGAAACCTCATCTTAGGGGATAGATGATTGGCGGCACGCCTGCGCTCAAGTGTTGAATAGAGAGTCGGGGTGGCAAAAGCCGCCGGCTATGTGATTTAGTTTCAGTTTCTGGCTTCCTCACGCGATGTCCACAACTCAAATGTACGTTAACAATAACAGAAAACGTCAGTTTTATTACACGCGTTTATCAATGTTGATAATACTGTTGTTATACGTATAAATTGTATTTAATCGGTGATTATTGAATATTTCGTTTAATCAAAAATGTGATCGTGTTTATTATAAATATAAATATAATGTGAGTCAGTTGTGTGTTGATTTGGCGGCATAGCTATGTGGACGTTCTCTTGTTATCTTCTCGTTCTAGCAACGTGGGTCTACACGTACGAAAAGCGCATCTTTGGTAAGATGCGCTCTTATTCCAATTTAATCACAATATATATATATTGCACGTGATCCACCAACACATTTGATTAGAATTTATTTATCGACGATTCGAAGTGTTTACGTGATGTACGAATATTGTTAGTTTCAATAAAAATTCTAGTGATGTGCATATATTTTTATCGTATATAAATCATTGAAGAATGGAGATAAAAGCTCTAAATTATCTCGGCTTGATCGAGGATCGTCGGATCACCAAGCTTTATCTTTATGACGTTGTCCCGTCTAGTGTCAGCAATAACACCATTTCCTGCATTCTAAATCGTTCAATAGCTTTTTAATAATAACGTATCACCCGAACGGGATTTTATATTGATAGCGCTTTAAGACTAATCACTTCAATCAAAGAAGATCACAAATCTAAAACGACGATTTTCTATTTAGTCACAATAAAATACGGTTATTCACATTGATATATTCGAATCGTATCTATTTTCTTTGATGGGCTCCAGAAATAATTTGGATCATCCATTCGAAGTTGTAACAAACATTTGCGTCGAAATTTGATGAGATTCGAATCTATATCGAAATAACCGATACAATCAACATTGACAAGATATTAAAAGTGGCCTTGTCATATCTTTTGAAATTATCCATTTAGAGTTATTGAATGAATGTCGCTCATAATAAAAAAAAAAACCAAAAAGAAATTATTTTTTTTTTAAATGACTATAAAAACCTTAATCTCCAAATCTAAGATTAGCAAATTGGCAATTTTCAACTTGCCTACTGTTTACCGTGTTTTTATACGTTGAATATAAAACAAAATACTACCATCTTAATTTAAGTCTGGAACAGAAGAGCTTGGTGAAATTGGCCTCTACGTTTATAGTCTTATTATTTTCAACAAACCACTCGGAAGCTGTAAATTAGTTGAAGAAAAATGTTAGAGCGTTGTCGACATACATCGGAATATTTACCAAATTCAAAATTGAATCAATTATGGTAATTATTGTAGATTATTTTTTCGGTATATAATATTATCTTGAATGGTATTTATGTCGAGAAGTTTCATCAATTTCGAAAGCTACAGAAAATGGGGTGGAAGTTTATAAATTCAGTTCACGTGATCGCCTTCTTACGACAACTGCCTGAAACTGTTTCAGAACAATCAGAAAAATAATTTTCTCCAATTGGTATACGGCAGTTTTATAGCAGAAAACTATTATCTATATCGACATGGCACCATTCTGTTTTTGCTTCAAATATTTAGAATTAATAAAGAACCAGAATCGATGATAATAATAATAATAATGAACTTTGAATAGCGAAATTCGATTTGAGTTTAGATATATTTATTTCATATATGTATGAATAAAATTTGATGGAAATTATATGGCGTTCGGTTGAAAAGGGTGGACGTTGAAAGAACAAAAGCCGTCTAAATAATTCGCAAACATACGAATACCGAGGAAATGGCCAATTATTCGCTAACTAAATATGGATGCGGTATTTTCAAGAATTATGCCTAGGAAATAACATCGAAACTGCTGCGGTAGCAACATATATTACGGAGATAAATGGATGTAGAATGAGAACTGAGTGAAACAGTGGATTGAAATAGGTGAGAGCAGAGAAATGTGCGGAATTAGCCTCGAATATAGCCAATGAAAAGCGGATCCAGTCTTGCCAAAAACTTACAACAGCCGTCGGATCTCAAATAAATATAGCTTACACTTGGATGCACCATTTCTTACCCTCTGTTTAATACAACTTTTTCATATTTTTTCCGGTTTTTTTCTCTTTTCTATCATAGGTTGATAAAAGATAACTTACAACATTAAGAACATAAACGTACGATAGAAGATACTATGTGACATTTGTCCTATTGTCGAATCTCACTTTCTAATTATGTTCACTCTATTTAATGTTGGCGATAACGTTTATCTTTTGATTCGTACATTTTTTTCGAAAATAAAAAAAAAACAAATTGATTCAAACAAATCGCCAAATCGAAACTTATACTTTTCAAAATTCATTTGATGACAATGAGGGGAAATAAAGAAATGGAAGAACAAGCATAAATCACTGGAAACGACCATTAAATTCAGTTGAAAGAAATATCTGAGGCTTCTAACAGTACTTCACAATTTAATCAAATTACAAAAGAATTTGACTGAGACATTGCTGGAATCGAATTGAAATTTGAATAAAAACTTTATATATTTTAGATAGTCGATTGACGAAAGCTCTACGCCATCAAAACAATCCCTTAAATCAGACATATTTGTTATTCCTTATTATATTACAAATTCTATTATTCTATCCAATTACACAATTGACGAAAATAGATGGTAAATGTATAGATTTTACGCTCGATTTTCGTATAAGGACTTAATTGAAAAGTCGATTAGTTTTTTATTTGAGGAACACAATAGGAATATTGATGGTTTGAGGAATTTTTTAATTTAAAAGAACGAAAATCCGGTCGTGATCGATCGATTTTGCTTTCTTAAATTCAACCGTCACTATAGTTTAATAATCGAAAAATTATAGACGGTAATTGAACAAGATTGAGATTAGATTGAACGAATGAATCCCTATCTAAATGTTGGAAATGGTGATTTTATTTGGCCAAAGATTCAAAATGATCCGACCTGTAATTTCTTTTTTTATTGCTACTTATCCTTGTATCATCAACCGACAAATCGATCGATATAAAAATATATATACACACACAAAAATTTTTGTTCTAACATAAAAAAAAGGGAAGCTATATTGAAGATGTCCAGGTTGGAAGAACTATATTGTAATAGCGTCAAATACGATTAGACAACATTTGAGAACAAACAAATAACCGAAAGCTATTCAATCTGCTAATTTAGTAGTGAAGTTCAAAGTTAAACTTCATTGAGTATCGGAAAGCGACTGAGAAAATTGATAGGATCAAACTAAACGTTTTTTCTTTCATGTCGGTTAAGACGCCTGAAAATTCGATTCTATCTATTTGTCGAAAATAAAGCACCATCAATATATAAATTGTAATTAATTTAAGTGTATTGAATAAATGTAGAGAGTTGCGCCATTTTCGGATATTATTATTGAATTTGAAAGGACAGTTTTTGTTTTTGTTTTTTATAAAACGAACGTTTCGAACATATTGAGGAATTTTGTAAGTTCGATATGACACAAATCAAGCGCATCAATGTGACAACCGTTTCAGATATCACGCTTTTGACATTTATATTGCTTATTTTTTTATTTTTGTATTTCATATAGATATTGTAACGTTGTAAGCACGCTTTAGCATTATATATTCGTGGAATTTGCCCTAGAGAAATTTCCTTTATTTGAGTTGTCAAGGTGATATTGTTGTTTTTTTTTTGGTAAAAAATCTCGACTTCTTCCCAAATAAAGGAAATTATCCGAACATATTGCAAATAATATTTTATTATATTAGATAATCATTTATGTTGTCAAATTATTTTTTTTTTCTCTTTTTATTCGATTTTATTTTACAGATGTAACAAATCTTGCTGTACAAAGTATAACTATTAAAGCTGGCGAGAACAAATCTCTAACATGTCCTGGTGTAAATGAACATTCATTAGTATTGGCCCTTGAATGGCATTCATTAACCCATCATCTCAAGCTTGTAGAATTTATGAGTGATTCAACAACTGTTTGGGACAATCAACATCGTATATCGTTAATTTCCGATACATTTGGATTGAATTTCCATCCAGTATTGGCCGATGATAGTGGTGATTATATTTGTTTAGTTAACAGCCGACCCAAACCGGACGGGATTGTTCGTCTCATCGTACAAGGTAAAAATCACAAAAATATAATTATTGAGAACTGCTGTCAATTACTCGTACCCAATTGTTCATTCGAACGAGTCGAAAACTCTAAACTAATATTGACTTACGTTGAAGTATCCCATTTAGCTTATCATATTTTACTCAGTTATTCAATGAAAAATAATAATTGAGTGGTAATTTATTGATGAATTTAGCACGGATTTTGGCCGATTTTGGGGAATTGTGAATATACAACAAATTAATAACAAACCCATAAAACTAAATTAAAACCAATAAATGACACTCAATTTATGTTTTTAATTGAATGTTTTATTACCCGTCAATTTTGGTCTGGATTGTTCAAATATTACATTCGAATTTATTCAACAATTGTCTATTGAACAATATAATCAAACACGGTTGTTTTTCGCGTAATTCCGAATAATTCAAGAAATTGAAGAATAATAACACCAAATATTTTGGAAATGAGTTTCAAATTTTTAAGACTCGTTTTGTCTGATTGTATAGAAAATGGGTGAATCTAGATGGAGATTGAGATTATCTTGTGTTTAGAATATAACGGTTGAAATATATTTTATAATGAATTAATGTCAGAAATGTATTTTATTCTTCATCAACGTATATGAATGATAATTTTCGACCTTATACTATAGAATAATGGTCTAAATATAGGTGAAAGGTTTATATAACCGTAAGGGTTAAAGGCCGGACAACTCATTATCTAAAATTCACGATTGAATGATGAAGTTTCTTTATTCTATTCATACTTGTTATAGAAATTCCAAATTATAACATATAAACGATTTTAGTATAATAATTTGAAAAACGAATGATGAAAATTATAATATAGAACCATTTATAATAGCTATAGACAAATTGGAATTGAACTAATTGGATTCTAGATGGATAGAGGACTCTATAATTTTGATCACTACTATAAAAATTTTCGAATTCAATTAGTAATTTTTCCAATTAAAAAAACCAAATGTAAACTAGAAATATAGTTGAATGATTTACCATCTTGTACCCTTTTTTCCCCCTAACTTAAAATTTCGATAAATCGTTTATAGAACAAAAGAACTCTCGGGGAAAAAAAATAACGAACAACATTCCAACGAGAAAAAATATAAAATGATTAATTACGTTGACAGTGCATTGTTTTGTGTGAAAGTCTACGTATTAACCATCAAGCGTCGATTTTTCGAAGGAAGTATTAAAATAAAAAATGGAAATATGAAAGCCCTGTCGGTTATAACAACAAAAAAAAAAGTATGATAGAACAATAGCTTTGGGTTGTTTAATAATGATGATAATAATATTGATGATGATGATAATAAAAATAATAATAGTGGAATGATCATTAAAGAATTTCTGGAGCATGGTCAGAGCTTTCAAAATCAACAAACGATTCTTGAATTATCAAAATTCGTCATTGTATTGTGAAACTAATTACAAAACTTAAATGTAACAAAGTTGGCGTTTTCTATCATTCATTAAATTGAATAAACGAGAGAGCTCAATTATTTGAAAGCCAAAATTATAAAATATTTCCAAATGAATTTCCAATATTTTGTGTGAGAATTTCTATTACTTCAATGGTTTCTGATTTATGCTTGAAACGTGCATTTTGGTCATTTCGAAATATCTATTGTCAATATAAATGACAACGTTTTTCATTTTCGATATATCCTCGAATAATTCACTTCTATATCTTTAATCATCTGTTAACATTATTTATTTTTCCACATTTATTCAAAATCAATTTGAATTTTGTTGGTTATACAATGAGTATGATTAAATCTAACAATGTTATTAGAATCAATTATTCAATACTAATTTAGTTGGAGATATTCCGAGAACTAAATTGTAGATGAAATTGTTGATAATAAAAATAGATTTCAATTACATCGGGAAAATTTTGTAAATAACGGGTAATAATGAAATAATTTCCAATTCTATACCAGAAAAATGATTTTATCAATATTTATTAAACAACATAATTTAATTTATTATCGTTGTCGTTATAGTGTATATTAAAATGTCGTTTTATTGTTCTTCATCTGAGGATTAATTGATATAAAAATTTTTATAGCTGTATCAGCGCATTGTTCTTCAACAATATACCGGGATCAATATTTCGGAACATAAAAACCATATACCCTCTTTGTTTCAGACACTCGAACCATCTCAAACTTTTATATATCGTATATAAAAATTTATTGCACTGATTTATGTTAAATACAAATTTCCCATAATGATATTTAATCAAACAACATTTATTCTAATGTCAAATAAAAAAATTATCATAGCTTTCAATTAATATGTAAAACGAGAATGTCACATTCGTGATGAGCTTTTTCTAACATTTCATTATTATTGTTTCGAATTTAAGCACAACTTGAGAATTTCAAGTTTACCCAAGAACAACACGTAAAAAATTATCTCATTGATTTTCCGTGATTAATGTAGAAAATTTCTCCAATATCTTGTCCGTTTTAGAATTCCCCCAAAAAAAAGTGCTCAACAATAAAGACGTCTATTATTCATTTAGAAAACAAATAATTAGTAATTTCAGACAAAAGACAATTTTCATAGCGATGCTTCACTTTTATAATTTTCTTTAATTATAATTGTATTTTTCGTGTAGTTGGTTTTTCAATACTTGAAAGGATAACAACGGAAATTGTTAATTTTCCTGGCTGTCGGTAATTATTTTTCCAACACAAAAATTACACATTCCCCTCTATTATAGTCATATCAACTCGAACAAATTGAAATTTCATAAACTTTTCCAAAGGGCAATTTCACTCGACTATTCTTTGTCTTTCTGATATAAGAGTGTAGGGGAGAGAATGGAAGTTCTATTCGTTTCATCCCTTGTCCGCACATTGGGTATTATAGAAAATAGAGCCGACTCTAAGACTATGTCCCAGAGAAAAACAAAAACTTGATTAAATTTGGTTTTAATTTCGACAAAAGAGCTCAATTCGAAAATATTTCAACGTTGTAAAATTTCACTTTTTATAATATTTTTCTATTAAATGTCTGTTAGTTTGTCAAGTCTCGGTCTCTGGATTAAGTTGTGTATAAATTGAACTTCCAAATCCCAATATGACACCTTAATCTGCACACTAGAGACTCAGTGAGTCTAAATTTTTGAGGAGCAAAAACTCCAAATCTGAGTATATGAATAGTAAAATGTCGGCATCAAATTTCGCTAGTTTGTCTATTAATTAAATAATCTTGGGAAAACTTTTGATTTGCATTTAATTATAGGTATAATTATGTATAACAGTATGTGTGACCAGAATAAATTTTCTGTAATCAAACTTTTCAAAGTTGTTTAGATTATTCAACCGCAATAGAGCTAAAATCAGATTGAAGTTTTACGAAAATAAAATCAAATTAGTTGAAATAGTTTAATTTTTTTTTTATTGTCCACGTTTGAAGGATATTTATAAATTATTCTGTTGATAATAAATTCCTTTATAATTAGAAAAAAGTACGACGCTAAAAATGTTTCAACATTAATTCATGCTAAATTAAAACCCTCACAAAACGGATTTTAGACTTTGATAAAACTGACAAAAAATTGCCACCCTGTTTTGATAACGTTTAGCTTATACAGTACAGATTTGGACGTTTAAATATGTTTACAATTCAACGTTTCAATGCCATTTTAAATTAATAATAATATTGAAATATTTAATAAATTTCTTTTGTAAATCGATCAAAATACACGTTGATATTAATTAAATTTTAAGCCGAAGAAATTTTGTTGGTTGTCATCAACAATGCTTCACTATTCTTTCAATGGAAAAGATGTACAACAATATAGCTTTATATTAATATCCGGCTAATATCAAAGATTCTTTTTAAAAATTTATCAATTAATTATATCGTTTCTTAGCGAACATTCAAGATAATTTCAACCATAATTTTGTTATTGATCTGTTTTGATAACAACTAAGGGTTGGAAAATTTCGACACTTGTCTAGGGGAATATTTCGAAAAATTTCTAGGTCAGTAATAAAGGGTAAGAAGGCACTCAATTAATATTCATGAAGTGGTATGCGGACGTGGAAACTTTCATGAATTAAATTTCACATTGCTTAAGTTTGAATAATTGTTATTTATTAATGTTAAATGTTTGAAACTTATTATTATGTTAGACAATTCAATTTCAACGTATGTTGAGACGAATTCACCACTTTATTATATTGAATAAAATCTTAACGTAGAAGCTTTTAGAGCTTTCAAATATCTTCTACACACATGTAACGGTAACATTTACTTTTGACTCCTATCGAAATAGATGGAAGTGAATTATTTCGCTATTTATAATCAAAACTTTCGACGATATTAATATTTCCTGAAGATTTTATAATAATATTGAATTTTATGTGTTTTCCAACACTCAAAACTTCAAGAAAAGTGAAGTTGATTTTAGTATTGGGTGTTTGTGCCCACTTCACGTTCCCAATAATCCCTTAGAAAAATTAAATAAAAATCTTTTTTACGTTAAATTCTCTTGGAATAATAGCAGGAAAAAATAATTCGATATGGTGATTTTTGAAGTTTTTCTTGTGTGGAAGTTCGAAGTGATGCGCCATTTCATTCCATCAATCATTCACTACTAACAGTAGACTTTTTGTTTTGTCCCTCATTTCTCTCGTATAATTTTACTTCTTTTTATGTTATCTAATCAGTTATTGTTGAACCTGCGGGATTCGATTCGGATATATATTAAATCGAAACGGCTACACAACATCACAGATGGGAAATTGCAATGGAACTTTTTATAGCCACCAATCCAAATAAATACACAAAATTCGACAAAAATAAAACTAAACGAAATATCCTGATATAAGTACGAGAATATTTCCACCAGTCCTTATAAAGAACCCTTGTTTTGAATTGCTGAACATAGTTGAAGGAAATTACGGGTGTCATGATCCTTTTTTCGATGATGTGTTTGAGGGCTTTGTAGCTGGAAAAAAAAAAGATGAAACGCCAAAATTTATAGAGTCAAAAGAGCTGAATTATATTGTCAAATGAATTAAAAATTTCAATACGTTCAAAATGAATTATCACTTATTCGAATATCATTTTTGATGATGTTGAATGATTGGACAGGTGCGAGTGGATTATAATAGTTTGTTGGACAAAATAATAATAATGATGATAATAAAATGTCGTGGAAATTGTGCGAATATTAACAGTAGACTTTCGTCAAGGGCCCTTTGTCTTTCATTAGAATGAGAGACGAAGACACAACGCCTAGACAGAAACAAGTTCCACATAAATAACTGGGGGTCGGTTCTATAGCACCACCCTCATGTCTCATTAAAAACGCTATTCAAATTCCAGTAGCGTATCATCAGCTCGATTCGGCGACCCTTTCTGTTTACTTTTAATCTGACTATCGGATTAGCAACTATAGGGCATATAGATATTTACCGATATCCGGAAACGATCGAGTTAAACGCACGTATTTCCAGAAAACTGCACTCCATTGTTCTTTGATTTCGTTTAAATGCATGAAACATGAAATGAAGTGTTAAGCCCTCGATATTTAAATACGTAGACAATCGTTACGTAAAATAAGGGGACAATTTTAGTTTAGCCAACTTATCGTCATTGGTCCGGTTCTTCCGGTAGTCAACAAATATTAAATAGAATCGATTAAATATAACACCCTTACTGGCCCACCATTGTCGATAATTACACTGTTTAACTAAATGGAAAAACGCAAATTGTTTCCCGCAGAATAAACCGGCTTTCGCGGTTGATGGTCCCTCAACCGCCTATTCACTGATACATTTTTGCGCTTATAAACACACCCCAAATTTATTCTAACTTGAACAAATTCACTATGGAAATCGATAAAGCCGAATTTCAAACAAATTCCTCGAAATTAAACACAATATACAGTTTTCAATTAATCCAATTAATTATTATTGTGAAGAATCGTGCGAGAGATGCTGTACTCTCTTTGTTGAGGGGGTGCATAGTCGAAATGGGCGAGAATTGCTCGAAAGAGGCACATTTACATTTATTCAATCATAAATTCATCGGCATAGGGATGAAATTCCAGGTATTGCTTTTGATATTTCCGATACAAATGATCGCTGTTAACAAATAAACGAGATATTTCTCTAAACTTTGATCCAATATATCTATTGTTGTGAATTATACAGTATGTTCCATTTAATATCTCGTCTTTTTGTTGAATATTTTCTCATTTTATTTTTCAAAATATTCTCCAGGATGATTTCTACTTAAAGAATTTCATAAAAATTATTTTTGTAACAGACGATTTACTTTGACAGAAAATATTATTTCAAAGTCTAAAATCCGGCAAAAACGCAATAAAAACTGGAATTTAATGCAATCTACGAGAATATCCATATAGTAGTGAATAAAGCAAGTATATTCAAACATATGTATTTCTGAGATTTTTTTGTAATCGTTTCACTTTGTCATAGGGGTGAAAATCAAAACAGCTCCACCGCCTAGTAGGTCATAAATCACGAAAATATCAAATTTGTGGTTAATATGTATATGTTGTAATATCATCATCATTATCATGAATAGTTGGCGATGTTTTGGGGTTGTTAATGTAATATAAAGATTGCTTTATGAAAATTCTTAGACATCCCCCTAAAATATCACTCTTCGACTTCAACCGCCACTTAAATTTAATAGGAACAATTAAGTAATTGGAAAGACGTATAAAACTGTGGGTCAAGCCACTCACAATAATTCAATCTATTTAGAGAAAATACAATATTCTGGTTGAATTGAAATTACAGAGTTGTAAGCATCTAAATTTCAAATGAAATTATCATAAATATTCGTCATTATGTTGAAATTTATTCCGTTCTTTTGAATTCAACTAACTGTTTAGAAGTATTTTAACGCAATTCACAGTTTTAGAATTTCACGTTAATTACAAGTGAAGGACTCGATTTACTTTATAAATATGAATTGAAGAATAAAGAAGCTATTTTCAATAGGATTTTTTACAATTTTAAAGTTTTTTTATTAATAAGAAGCCGCAGTTGTTGTGGATATTTTTCAATTAACTTTACGTACTTGAAAAACTCTCTCGAACTTAAAGGATTTCTATTTGGGAACTTAATAAAATCAAATTTATTTGTTCCAATAACTTACAGTTTGAAATAAAAATCCCTGTTTAATTGATTTTGTTCTCATTCAATTTTCATTCAATATCGAATCCGGAATAAATTGTTTTCTTTTTGTCGATATTAAATTCGAAAAACAAGATAAGTTGTAAATATTTATTTATAGATGTGCCGGATCCACCGGGCCGTCCTCTCATCGTCAGTTTCACCTCACGTTCCGTCAACCTGTCGTGGGCACAATCACAAGATGTACATCACAGCCCTATCACACACTACATCATCCATACACGGTGAGTATGTAAATCAAATTTACAACACATACACACATCAAAAAAAAAAAAAAAAAATGAAGGAAATTTGACAAATGTGAACCTATTCCAATTTTCGTCGAAAAACATCCGTCAAGATTTTGACGGATATATACTAGTTTGTCGAGATGGTACCGGGAATCGCGGAAAATAAGAGGGTAAATTTTACAAGTCTCGCTGTATAGCGGATTGCGAATTTCCATTGATTGATAGGACGCGATATATAATAATATCGGTTAAAACAGTCGAATAGAGTTCGATATTTGTTTGTATCATAAATATAATAATTAACTTTAATTAATAATAAAGATAATTGATTGGATATCTGTGAAAATTGTTCAAATTTCTGCTGTGGTAACTCTATGATTAATTTCATTTATTTGCTTTTTCCAATATTGAAACATTCATTTAAAATTTTAATTAATTGACAAAAAATATATATAATAAATAAACAAAACCGATAATTTATTCATGAATTTTACGTATTAATTAATTATTGATAAAAATTCGTTTTTGATATGAAAATTTGGAAAAATTCCAGTCTAACTCGAAATAAACTAACATTAATGGACGAAACCAAATAACCAGGATATACAATGTTGTAACCTTCTGTTAACAACAGAACATTAATTTTGTTACAAGGCATATCCTAATTCAGTCGTAATTTTCATTTATATTAAAACTACAGAAAATGCTAATTTAATATATTTTTTTTATAGTTACAATTGTAGTTTTCGACTCTAAGCTTTCAAATAAGAATAAAATGTAAACAGTTTGAAATAGTTAACGATTTTAATGCGCTATTAGTTATTCTAATTTATTAACATTTTTGGTTGTATTATTGTTGTTATAAACTACAACATCTATTTATTTCGACTAGATATTAGAACGATCCGAAACAGTTCATTTGGGAAGAATTTATAGAAGCTTACAGTACGAATAGAGTCCTTTTTTGTTTTTATTATTGTTGTTCTATAATAGAAAATACCATGTTTGTTTGGATTTCTCAATTTTCTATTATCGATTCGTTTGATTTTTATAAATTTCAATTTCCATTTAAGGATTTCCTTAAAATCTATTAGAATTATATTCAACCGTGAGACACAAAGAACTCAAGCTTTAACACATCAAAATCTAATCACATGGAAAAGTATCACACTGAATGACGTTAAAATCAATTGATTTCGACTTTACAAGCTAAAACTGGATTACTGTGTTTTTTTTTTATCTTTTTCATCCTCATTTCTTTTGTGGTTTGGAATTGAATGAAAACTAAGGACTTAAAATTCGATGTTATATAATATAATATAAAATTTTAGAACATACAGATTTTTAATCTGATATGTAATCACAGGCCGTATAAATTCATATAGTCGTCGTTTATAAAAGAGGGTGGTCCCCTAGGGAATCTGAATGCGTCATATCGACGACACATAGTAAATATGTTTGATTTAGATAGAGAGGGTGAAGAAATTCACCACTACCACAAGTTTAGTCAAGTTATGTTAGAAATAAAATTACATTAATAGGGCGTTGTCATTGTTGTTCTACCAGAACTGGGTGTGAATAAATCAAAAGTTTTTACCTTTAACGGATAATTACAATAAACGACTGTTTCAATAAGACGCACCCTTACCAATGTAATAATATTTAAAAGAATTATTATAGAATATTTCCGACAAATTATCCATCAACGTACGGTAAAGCTGTAGTGGTTTAAGGGTAGAAATGATAAATGATTTTAAAAAATGAAATCGGATATGCTTCTATCGACCTTTTCTGTTAAGGGTGCTATGCACGGCTGCTTTTATAAAGAACATTTACTTTCAGTTCGGTATTACGTTGAGATAAAAATTTCAGATCTTACATTTTCATTCATTTTTAACAGTTCTACCGAACTTTTATCTAGATTTTTGTTTAAGAACAGAATCGGATCGACTTTATTTGTTCTCAACAATTATTATACGAATTGAAACGTCGTTTTTTTTTTCTCCTAACATCTAAATCTAGATAAAACTGTGAAATTTTTGTCGAATTCTACACTCTGTTTGCCTTGTCGACAATATAAATCTAACATTATCTGTGTTATTCAACTTACATTTATTACAAGAACAAATGAGGATCTTTCCATAGGGATATATGTTGATCGATACTAATATCATTCACCTGTTACTTTAGTTTATCTAAAAAAATTGAATACTAAGCCCTTTGAGGACCAAAAACGATAATAAATCAATTCGTTATTCAAATTGACTTCGTTACTAAACGCCAATGTATTGGAAAATCTTTTTATTCGTATAAATGGAAAATTCACGTTCGGTTGATAATTATAAGACGTCAATAATTTATTGAATCGAGCTAATAAAGCAAGAAAATTTGAATATTCAAAATTTATTCGATATATCGTTAAACTAGACAATCTCATATAGAATAATACATTATAAATAGTAATTAGATTATCGTATGCTGCAAATATTGTGTACGAAAAGAAATTGAGACTGGGAATTGTAGGTGTTCAAATCTGATATTCTATCTCTAGTGAATTAATTCAATTCCCATAAGAATTTTTCTATAATAAGAAAAGAGATTTGTGTAATTACTAATCTGTTATTTTTGTATTTATTTTTGAATACAATTTAATAGTTTTAATTCGAGATAATGTTGTGAATTTTTTCTTAAAGAGATGAATGATGATGAGCGAAAAAAACAAAAAAAAAAAATTGAGAAACTTTTCCCTGTCTTTACCAAGATCCAGTTTCACTCATCTCTCATATTTTCTTGCTATCCCTTTTATCTTCATATCTGGGTACTTTCGAGGAAAATCACTGGATTAGATTTAAGTAGATAGAATACGAACCTTATCTTTTACACAATTTCAATTACTTTTGGAAATATATACAATGGAAGTTTGTTAAAAACGGTTTTTTTTTTTGTTTAAATTTTAATGTTGTTGTTATTCTTGTTTTTGGAAAAAAATATTTAAATATACCACGAAAATTCTCTTTTTATAGCGTGGCTAATATGATTGCATGAAATCTCTTGGAAAAACACCCACTTTAATAAATACACATTGCAGTTTAGTTATTAGTTTTAATTATACTGTGTTTAAGTCTGTTAGATAGAGGGGTATATTTACAGTACAGCTCATTTTCGCAAAATCCCTCATATTACAATTGAAGGTAATATTTGTCTCGGAACGAATAGTTGGACGATATTTAAAGAGACAAATATTATCATTGTCCAGTTTGCTTATTTTATCAATATGAAAGCGACTTTTATTTGTGTAGCTGCTTTCATTTTTCATAAGACTCAATTCTTTTGAGTTTCCTATCTTGTACATATTTCGAATATCCAAATAGTCTTGTTCGAGTAATATATTTAGACATTTCCATTTTAAAATAACCTACCTATACTGTACAGTTCGAAATAATTCAACTACTCATGAATAACGTCCAGATTTAGAGATAAACGTAAATTTGAAATTTTTATATTCACTATTCAAGATAGACAATGGTTTATTATTGTTTTATTGATTTATTAGGTGAAAACGAAAATGAGGGAATATTGACTCGATTCTAGAAATTCATATATTGAAAACTTCATCCGCACCAACAAACCTACAACCAATTTTAAATAAAATCCTTTTATGGTCGACATTCAAAATGTAATAAAATCAGTTACAATTCTACACGAACTTTTTAGATGATACTGAAAAAGCTTTCATTGCAAAATTATAAATTGATATTATCCAATGTCAATAACATTCGGATTTTATATTGTCCCATTGAAATAATTCAGAATTATTTTTAAACAAAATTAAGAACCTTAATCTTTTTTTTTTTTGTTTTTGATACAACAATAATTGTGACAAAAACAGGACACAGATACAGGATAAACCATTGTTTTTTCTCTCAATTTTTTCCTGATAAAACAGCAATTTTTTCTTCGCATATTTGAATGTAGGAGATCTGCTGAAAGTGCTTCTTTTCTGGATTAAACCAAGTTTTTCGCTTACTATACAACTTATTTTATAATAAAATAATTCCTAGATTCGGAAATTTCAACTATTCATATTTTACTGGATAAATTGCTACGAAATTCACTCGAATGTACACAAAAATATTGTCTTATTCTAAAAATAAATTAGAAATAGTAAATAACATTTAGTTATTGATTATTGAATACGATATCGTATTAAATAGAAATGTTCGTGATATGTAGCAGTAATAATATTAATTTTGAATGGATACGTTTACAGACATGCCTAAAACTAGAATATAACCACCTTTGGTTCATTATTATTATTATCGTTATTATCATTATTATAAAAAATTTTAGTTTTCAGTTTTATTAACATTTGTATATCTATTTTCAGTCCATGATAAACTGTTCAATAATAATATAAAATATTTACAATAAAAACATATGAGTCGAAAAATAAAAATAATTTA
>JAZBGZ010000651.1:0-30762 GCA_037414795.1 Stenodera caucasica | reverse complement strand
ATCCCCAACCATATTTAGGCTTGATTTTCTTTTAAGCCATAAAATTTGATCACAGCATCAGATAAATGTGTAATAAGTCTATTCAAAATTTCTTCAGCTGACCATCTAGGGCTATAAGGATAGTCTTCTAATACGCTCGGTTCATCATCATCAGGCAATTTAAATATTACTGTGGGTTTTGTTTCCGGGAAATAATTCTCTATAAATGATGGACAATAGAAAATGATTAGAATAGAATTTTCTAAATACTCACCAATAATAATTGAGACTAAAACAAAACAATCTTCAACTGTGCATAAAAACGATACTTTATTGAATGTTTCAGCATCGAATTCAACTAAACTTCCACTACGTTTCGAACAAATATAATTTATAAACTCTTTTTTCCATTTATGATGTTTCTCGACTTTTTGAACTTGATTTTCTAATAAATTTTTGACGAAAACAACATATTCGGAGAATGTTGCTTTTTTATTATTATAAAGCGGTATAAATAAATTTTTGTTACTTCCCAAGAGTTGTTCCAGTAATGGGGATAAATACAATGATGTATTTACACGCGATCCATCCAGTTTTATGAAATGCACTTTTAACGTAGCTTTATCTTTACCAGGATTTAATAATTTGTCATTTGCTTTGATATACCTACAATTGAAAATTTGGCTGTTATAAAATAAATCAAGGAATATTCTGTGAATTACTGCGGTTGAACATAATTAGGTAGTGAAGATGTATCTATTTTGATATCAATTAGAAAATAAACCGAGGATGTGTTCACAGAAACTTCAACATCATTAATATCGACAATACGATTTTGAATTAATTTTCGAAATTCAGTATCCAACTGAGAATAGATATTCTCTCCTGCAAGCTTATCCAGCTACAAACAGAATAAAATTATAATGAACTTGAATAATTCCTGTATCAAATTTACATTGAATTCTCGATAGAGTGCTAAAAATTCTTCAAGAACCGAACCTAACAGTTTCGAATTATTGACATTCCAATTGACTAAACTAGGAATTCGTTCAGTAATCACATCAATATCGGGATTATACAAGAACTGATCATCGTTAAAATCGAAATCGGGTGCAAAAGTCAAATCATCAGGATTGAATATTATCGTCCAATTCAAACGTTTACCAGCATACGGAATTTTGAAATTATAATAATAGCTGTAGGTTCGATTATTATTGTCTAAATATTGTAACGATGAAACTGGAGCGATATCATTCACTGTAAACTCTTCTAATGCTAAAATAGAGGAAGTCTTAAAACAAAATTCAAAATGATGGAAAACAAATACTCAAGTGTTTATCAATGAATAGATCTGTAATGTGTTTTTGAAGGAACGGTGGAAAATCTAACAATAATCTATCGTTAGTTGACGAAATTTCATCCATTTTCATAATTTTCTAGATTTTCACTTAACCTCAACAAATAAAGCACAAAGCAGGAAGTGTCTAAAGTACCACCACCATAGTTACTTTTCTATCCTTGCAGGAAAAATTGGTAGACCTGATTATTTCAATTCGATATAAATATATCGAGCATTCCAGTATTAGACAATCAGGTTTGTTTTAATTGCACTTTTGGACAAATAAGATAACTTGGATAATTAAAAATTATCTGTATTCGTATTTACATTGTCCAAACAATCCAAATAAAATTACATATCTTTAAAAATAGTACAATAAATAAAATATAATCCTCGAAATGTACAATGTACAAATGAATTGTTGTAGATAGAGCATGGAAATCTATAATTAAATAATTCACCTGATATAAAATAACTTACAAAAGTAATAATAAGTATAATAATGATATATAATACTAACAAATAACGTAATTATTAAAAATATCGTAAAATATTTTATATCATTTCTATAATCAACTATAATCAATAATATGACTTGATGTTCCTTTTCCTTAAATCAACTACTTTTGTGAGTTCAGTAAAATATAAGTACTAAACAATAGTGCTGTTGTCAAATTATTTTTATTATGATTAGAATCATATTTTAATAGGCGAATCAGTACTCAGAATTATTCGTTAATGTGCCATTGTGTAACTAAGATCCATACATTCTGAATATGACGGTTTCTCTAAGCTTGTTGTTTGTGTTGATGGTTTATCGCAATCTTCTAAAAATTTTATCACTTTCTCTGTAGCTTTAATTGCACAAACACTTGAAGCTTCAGTCTAAAACAATTCAGATTAATATTATTAATTTAAACAAATTCGAGAAAAAATACCGATGCAGTTAAATTCATGAAATTGAAGAATTTTTTCAATAATTCCACCATATCAGTATAATTGTTGTTTTTCAAAAATTGACGAACATTTGTTTGATAATCCTTATTGTCCATTATTAAAAATCCTATCAACATAACAATATACGATGCTAAGAATGTGAATTCCATGTGAGTTCCGGCTTTTTGGAGTACTGAAATTTTGAAAAATAAAAAATTAGATGTTTTTCTAATAAAATATAAAATTTTCATACATTTTGCTACAGTTTCTTCAATAAATTCTTCATTCGATTTATAAGCAACATTGGCACTATCAGCATCTTTTTCACCATCTAATATAGCATTTGTTCGATTTTCTGCAATTTTAGCACAGCCTTCCCAATGAGAGAATTGGGCGATTAGAGCTTCAACTGCACTTTCTTCACCTAAATTGTACCAATTATAAATAAATTCATCAATTTGTGAGTTTTATTGATACTCTTACGTGAATAAATACTTTCGAGTTTAGATGGCGCCTTGGCTTCCATCAATAATTTCTTATTCGGTACATTATCTTGTATCAAATTTATCAATAACATTAAAACCTGTAAGATTATTTTTAGTTATAATTAATAATAAATTATTTGAAATTCTTACAAGAACTCCCAATTCGAATTTCTTTTGTTCTGGAATATAATGAGGAACTTGAAGGAGTAGATGTAAACTAGTTTCGATAACACCCGGTCTAGATCCAATCAAAGAACTTCCCATGGCTATTTGAAACAGAAAAATTAATTATTCCCAATTATTGCAAATTGATCGAAAAAAATCAACGTACATTCTTTATTGAAATGATGCGTCAAATTAATTAATACTTTAAGTGTAACAAGAAGTGCCTCTCTAATAATCGTTCCAGTTGATTCTTTATCAGATATATCAGTAACTGGATATAGAGGTATTTCTCCATCACATAATTTATATAAATTAACAAGTGTATCTAAAATTATTCCATTATTATATTTTAGCAGGTACGTTTGGTTTTCTTCATTATTATGAGTAACCTGAAATGATCAACTGAATAATTTTTGTTTTTAAGAATTTAGTAAAATTACATTTTCTAAAACACGTAAACATCGGTCAACTTTTCGTAATTTATCTAATAAAACATCAGTCCAAGAAACAACATAATCGGAAACTTGTCGACAACATTCACCTATCGTTTTCATTATATGTTCTAAACCGCCTAATTCACGTAATTCTTCTTTAAACCATTCACCAGCTCGTTTTGATGTTAAACTTAATAGAGTCTCCATTGCCAATTGACCTACCTACAATTATAACAAAATTCATTATAAAAACAAAAATAATAATAATAGTAATTTACGGTAATATTGTCCAAATTCAAATGAACAGCATGTCCTTGACTTTGAATTTCAGCACACAATTCACGAACTTTCTGTTTATTCTTTTCTAATTGTGCTGAACTTAAGCCACATACATCTAATGCTTGTTGATAACTAACATCTGATTCGAGTAAATTCAACATTAATTCTAAACAATCTCGATCTAGATCCATATTTAGACGATCTTGACTTAAAACAAACATTACTGTAGCTGTACATAAACCTAAACTCTGTAATAGAAGATTGTCTTTGAAAATTCGTCAAATATAGGGAAACCTCGTTAATTCGGACAATTCTATATAAATTATTGATGATAGACGAATCGAGTAAAATTTAGTCCGTTTTAATGAAGTTTCACTGTATAAGGCATAAAATTACTTGGTCTTTAGTAGCATCATGTAATGCTTTAAAGAATTTAGCAACAGTTCCATGAGCGCGAACATGCATTCTAAACGCTGGTACCATACATTTCGAGGCTAAAGTTATAGCTGATAAACAACGTGTACTAATTGGATTGTTATCTTGTAGGGCATCTAAAATATATTCAACATCATCGTTAAATTCTTGAAATTCGCCAATTTCTTGAATTTGATGGGCTTTCTTAACATTTCTAACAACCGTATAATACTAAAATCAATAAAGATCATTAAATAAATTGGTTTACATTATTGATTGATTTAACAGACCCCTTTATCGCTTTTAGAACATTTTAGACTGGTAACCCCATCTTCATTGTCGCTATTATCATTTTTCGTGATTCTCGTTAATGGATCATCATTAAAACCGAATTCATCATAAACTGTAGTATTTCGATTATCTGTATTGGAATTATTAACTTTTTGTGTTGTATCTTTATCATCACTCCATTTATGTTTATATAAAGCTAGTCGTTTTTTTGTACCGTCAGCTGAACGACTTTTAAATATACTACCTTTCTTTTTCGATATAATCAATTTAACTGGAGGCACATCACTATCTTTATCGTCTTTATCTTTATCATCTAGAATCTCTTGTATTTCTTCTTTTTGTTCTTGTTCTTCAATCAAAATAGGCGGTTCTGGTTTACTAATTTCAATATTTTCATGGATTATTATCGGTTTATTTGTTTCAATTTCCGGTGCTGTACTATCACTATCCGAATCAGTATCCCATTCTTCTTCAATTGTAATCTTTCTAGATGGTTCTTCTATTGATTTTAGGTTATTATCGTCGATATTTGTAGAATTAGTAGTTATATTATCATCTTGATTATTGTTTTCAACAGTATCATTCAATTCGAAATCCATTTGATGATCTGATAAATCTTGCGAATTGGAATTGTCATCAATCAAATTATCTAATTGGAATTTTGTAGTTTCTTCTGATACAATTTCCGATTCGTCATCCATTTTGGACATTGTATCAATTACAGTTTCATTTTCTGTATTATCCACTGGTGAATTTGGTCGTAATAGACTATCATATAAGGCTTTCCGTTCTAATTCGTATTTTTCCG
Source organism: Stenodera caucasica (assembly GCA_037414795.1). Taxonomy (NCBI): domain Eukaryota; kingdom Metazoa; phylum Arthropoda; class Insecta; order Coleoptera; family Meloidae; genus Stenodera; species Stenodera caucasica. The sequence goes on along the minus strand of JAZBGZ010000651.1, from coordinate 25,632 downwards.
CTGGAATATATTGTGGGGATCGTTCTGAATCTTGCTTCGGTGATGTGAATAATGAGAATTCACCAGGTGTATCAGCCGTTGCTGGACTACTACTAGGGTCTTGCTGCATACTACGTCTCGCTGATCTTGTTATTCTACAATTTGGTGAACGTTGTGGAATTGATGTTGTTGTTGTTGTTGTGGTTGTTGCATCCCTGAGAGGTCCTGGTGATGTTGAAGAAGTGGTACTAGATGGAGTTGGTGTACTTTCTGATTCATCCGAATCACTAACTAATTGAGATTTTCCTCTACATATTCTTAAAACTATTGGAGGTTTGGTTTCATTCTTTTTAGAATTATTTACATTTGAACCTAATACAGTCTTTTCAGGTGAATTATTTTTAGATGAGAAAAATTTTCTTGTTGTTTTTGTTGATTTCTCCAAACTATCATCAGATAACTTTGCTTTCTTATTTACATTACTATAAGTTAGATCTGAATCCGCTCTATAAGGTGAGTCGGGTGGGTCTGTATTGCGACTTTTGAAGAACTTCTTCGGTTTTGGTGTATTATCAACTTCTGGTTTTGTAACTTTCTCATTTTCAGTACGAGATAAACCTAAAAATTATTGATTTGAAAACGATATAATTCAGCCATATTTTTAGTGATATTTACCATTAATGGTGCGGATTGAAGTGAAAGAAGTTATGCCCCATTTTCCGACAGTAGCAGCCGATCTAGCTGCTGATGGTTTATTAGTATTTTCTTTGAATAAATTATCAAAATGAAAACTGGCATGTGAGCCACCACCCCGACGATATTTCCCATAACCTCTTGACATGGTTAAATTCAATTTCTTCTTAAAATAATAATTAAATCAAACAAAATGATTCAAACATAGTTTCACCTGTAAAACGATGATTCCATACAAACAAACAAAATAATTTATAAAATATAAACGTATTTCACTCAATTACATAAAACATTATAGTCTAATCAAACAATTATCATCAAATCCAATAGAGATGTTGCATTTTTCCAATAAATTTTCACAAAAATAAGTTCACTTCGCCATTTTTTTAAAGAGGGAAATGATTAGTCCAGGTGTCCGATTAAGATTTGGTCCTTTGTTGTAGTTCAAGATTAATCATTTCGATATTTTATAATTCTCTTATTGATCGATCTATTAATTATCTCAGCTTTTTTCTATAATTAAAAATGAAATTGTTATTTTTAAATTGTCAATTGGATTTTCACGTTATAAACACGCGAGTAAATAACGACTACAACTACGACAAACTAGGGAATGTTGTGCGACAATACGGTTGCAGGCTATGCAACTTTCAGAAAATAACTATTTGAATATCGAGTTATATTGGTTGTCTAGACTCAGGCGTATAAAAGTGAAGCTGAGATAAAAATTTATTAAAATTTTAATTATTCGAAAAATCTATTATTTTAATCGCAGGTTGTTTTTTCAATGTATTACCTCTCATTATATTAAATTAGACTGAAATTAATGGATATTATCGAGCTACAATTATACAATTCTGTCAATTTTCTTTGAAATAGATGTCAAAAATGACGGAAGTCGATTTATAAACAATTCCTAAATTTAGACTTTTGCCTGTTTTAGAAGAATAAACGTGCCAAAAATGCTACGTCTCCACGTATTAATTGCTTTAATTGTGATATTTTATAATAGTTATGTGATATGTCATAATAAATATTCGGCAGAAGTTAATAAACCATCAACACAATCGCCAACAGACGATGATTATGATTTTCGTCCAGTTTCTTTAAAACATTTAGATCGACCATTTCGAATGGCTAAATTAAATTTATTGTGGTCCAAAGCCGTTGTTGTAAGTCCTTAATCGCTTGAGTTTCTTCAGTAATTTATTGATTGTATAATTTTCTTTCTTTAGCGACTTTCAGAGCCTAAATTAAAATCACTATTAGGCGAATTGAAATTACATGATAAAGAAGAAATAACGTGGAAACATTTGAAAGCCGAAGGTAAAGATAAAGATGGTGTTAAAGAAGCTGAATTACGTAAAAAATTATTACGTATAATGCGTGATTATAATTTATTGGATCAAGCCGATGATGTACAAGACGCTGCTAAATATCGCGGTTATAAACCATTAAATGAAGCATCCGATAAACATATAAATAAAAGTATCTTTAAGGATAAGAAATTGAATAAATTATGGGAGAAAGCTGAAATGGCTGGGTTTTCAACTGAAGAGTTGACTGCTTTAAAAGAAGAATTCAATCATCATCAAGACAAAGTCGATCAATATTACGCTCTATTACAAGATGTCAAAGAAAATGAACGTAATGATGGACTATCAAGTAATCTTCATTTTGATCTATAATTATTTTGTTTCTAATGAGAAAATTTCAGATTCTGTAGACGATAATTTGGATAAATTCAACAATATTGAATATCGTGAAGAAGGCGATAAATCGCCCAATAAAGATTATCTGAATAAAGTCAATCAATTGAGAGAACAGCATAAACATATCCGAGATGGTTATGATCAGTTGTTTGTTTTAACAGCAAAAGGACCAAATAATCGTGAATTTATCGAGCCCAAAGTTCAAGGTTTATGGAAATTGGCATTAGATAGTAATTTTTCACCGGAAGAATTACAATCATTGAAAGTTGAATTACAACATTACGAAAATCGTTTACTTAAATTAAGGCATATGCAAGCTGAAGCGGCACTCAGTGAAGATTCTCATAAGAAAAAAGCCGATTTAGCTGGTAGTAAAACGCCTGGAATGTTGATGATGGAAGATAATATCAAGAAACATTCTAGGAAAGTTGAGAAATTACATTTGGATATCGAGACGAAAATAATGCAAAAACATATCGAATTATAGATGTTTTATGAAGATCAAAGATCTGTTTTATGTTGTACTCAATATTTTAATAAAATATTTTTTTAGATTGATTATAAAAATTAAATTAAATTGAAATTATTCGTGAATTTCCTGATACTGTTGCACGATTTTTTTCGTCGTCTGTTTAATATATTGGGCGATAATTTGAGCATCATTATTATTTTTACCAAAATTCCCCTTAATATCATCATACATACTGCTCATAGCTTCTTTAATTTTGCTAACGAATAATTCTTTGTTTTCTGCAATATTTCTGGAATTGTCGGTTTTCGCATCTTTTTGCTTCAAATTATCGAGAGTTTTTTGTTGTTCGTTATATTTTTGTTGCAGGTCAGAATATTTACTCGAATTTTCTTCAATTTCTTTGTTCAAATTTTCAATTTTCAGTTGCAAAACTTTAATTTTACTTTTCAATAATTCCTCATTATTATTATTGATATTATCATATTTCTTATCATTACCAACAATTTGTAAAACTTGATTTAATTTATCATTAATTTGATTTAAATTGATGCGAATTTCACTATTATTGGTGCGATTTTCGCTAAATAAAATACTAATTGGATCATACGATAAACTACTGCCCATAACAAATGATGTTGGTACTGAATTTGGGAGACTTTGTCTTTGTTGTTGATGTGTTGATATTAAATTAGTTTGTGACGGTGTTATCGACTGACTGAAATGATCATCATTTGATGATATTGATGCAACATCATGATCAGTACGTAAACTATCATCTTCGGTTTCTTCATTTATTTTTATATCTTGATTCGGCAATATTGATTGACCTAATTTTGCTATTCTCGATAGAATATCGGCACGGTTTTCCTCAATTTTATTGTCTTGTGTGATCAATTTTTGATTTGGTTGTTTTACAGATGAATTATCATTCGATTCTTGAGTCTCTTGGAGTTTTGTTATTATCAATTTACCACCGTATTTTTCCACAATTCCAGTTATCACAGTCAAATCTTTATCCGAATTAAATTTAATCAACCAATTCTGCTTAGAATTATCAAAGAATGTAATAAAGTTATCTTTATTTATAGTTATTTCGAAATCAGAATTGATTTTCATTTGAACAATCACATCAGTTTTCGTCTTATAAATTATCAATTCATACGAATTAAAGGCTTCTGAGCCAATAATCGCGACCCCCAATTTCCCAAATGGTTCGTATTTTCCATTAGACCTTCAATCAGAAAATTCTGTTAATAATCAAATTTTAATAATCCAAACTATTACCATTTCCACACTATCGCAACTAGAGCACTTATTATTTTACTTTCAGGCTTCTTGTCTTTTGATCTAGTTTCACTATAAATTGATAGCTTCTTTGGCTGTTTTGGGGCTGTATAAATTAAGCTGGGATTATCAGAAAACTCATCAGATCTATCAAATAATGACGCCAACGTTGAACTGAAATAACACAATTTATAGCGCTATACGACGATATTTTTGTTTCATATTACTTGGAAGTTGGTGTGAAATCGTAGTCATCATAGTTATCGCCCATTTTTGAAATAATTATTAATAATTTACATTTTTTTCAACAACAATAAACATAACCTCAAACTCGATTTTGATGAAATAACTGTTGGTCATAGTGGTTGTCAAGCGATAAATTTAAACATTCCATGCACTAGCAGTCAAAAATGTCTACAATTTCACGAATTTTATAGATTCAATTGTGGAAATTCGAGCATTGATTATTTTTTATTATTAATTGAAGTGCTCGATTTCTATAATTGGGGGTGTATTAATTAATATTGTAGCGAAATCGGGGTGAAGATCGAAGCGACTGGATTCGTAGCGGTGATTGGTCGAAGCACGCGCGAGTTTTGAACCAACTAAATCATTGAATAGGATAATGTATAAATAAATATTATTATCAAATTTGGTATTATTTATTTTGATGGTTTTCAATAAAAACATATTGCACTTTAAAAAATTCTAGGGAGCTAAGCTGAATTCTTGTCGATATCTCAAATTTCCCATATCGAATCGATTGCACATTGAATTCGTTGTTGTGGCACAATAATTGAACGGATTCGCCGTTAAAAAAGGATACGATTGTCCGGTAATTGAAGCATTAAAATTATTACTATACAAATCACCTTGTGTATATTGATTATGTGGATATTTCCAAGGCATCACGTACTGTACTTCGCTATTTGTATGTGCGAAATTCTGATGATGTGCAAACAATGACGGCTTATCAATATCGTTATGATGATGATTTACCGGTATTATCGTTTTATTGCAGGATATTTTCGTTGTTGGCTGTTGTAGATTTGAGTTTCGTTCGTTCCGTCGAAATTTCGCCCGTCTATTTTGAAACCATACTTGTACTCTAGCCTCACTTAAACTAACTTTACTTGCTAATTCTTCACGGACAAAAGCGTCCGGATAATGGGTCTTTTCGAAAACTTTCTCTAACGCCGCCAATTGGGCCGTTGTGAATGTTGTACGATTGCGGCGCGGTTTCTTATGTTTACCATCATCGAGGAAATTGTCCGACGTCAATTCTGAAATCACAACCGAAATATGATTAGGGTTTTTTTTTATTTATTTTATTAGTAAAAAATATTCCAGCCAGATGTTAATGATTTTGAATACAGACTTTGTTCGTTTATAAATTACATTTGTGACATATCAATTAAAATTGAAATGAAAAAAATCATAATAATCCCAATAATAATAATAATAATAATGATAATAAAAAAACGATTGAAGATTCTCTTTTCATGTTCGTATAAATATTTCTAAATCAATGACTGCTATGATTGAAATAATATTTAAAGTTAGTGCATCTGGATGTGCAATTTTCCATGTTCAACTAGAACTGTTTTAAACTCAATACATCATCTAATTAGAAATGATAAACGTGGACCGGTGCGGCCATCCGACCGGAATATCTTAAACTTCGCGGATCAAAGGCCAGATCAAAGAAATCTCTGTCTAGTTCAATGAGATACTTGTTATGTTTGTGATCCAACATTTCAGATTGTGTACTAAAGGCGAAACTTTAATTTAGACCATAAAAGCTAAAGAAGAAAATAGAGTAATTGTGACTCGGTTAATTTTTTTGAAAAATATTCCAAAACTCTCAAGTATTCCAATGAAATGTAATATTGAGGTAAAAATACCGGCTTTCTCGGAAACATTAAGTCATTAATGTTGGAAAAATGATTGATTTTATAACTTAGCACCCATTCAACAAAATTAAATGGTCATAAAACACGGTTTTTAAGAGTAACTTGGAATTTATGGGGCGAAGTTGCTAGTTACTTAAAAGGGTGGATCCATTTATAGGTGGATAGTTGAGTTACGGAAGATATTCAACATTCATTAATTTATGAGCTAAGATACAGATACTAGATTCCCAAATCTATAGATCCATAAAAATTGGAGTATTCTAGAGAGTTATTCGATCATAACTTAAACTTGAAATTCAATCAAAACGATCGATTTGAGAAATTATTCGAATTTCTTAGATATGGAAAATTCACCCATTAGCACCTTTATTGGACCTGGGGATTTACTCCACGAAAGTGCCTATTGAAATCTACTCTCCAGCGTACATTTGAGGGGAAAATTGCAGGAAAATTCGACAACAAAGCGGTCGATTTGGAGAGATCGAAACAACAGGCTCTTGTCTTGAATTTCGATAAAATTAGAAAATTCTGTAAATTATACAGCGAGGAAGATTAATTTCACAATTTTACAACAGTGATACTGCTCGATAATATTGGCATCTGTGCAAGTATCAAATGTCGAAAACTTTTTGTTTTTATTCTCGCATGTATCCGATTTTCCAACAAAAAAAACTGAAATAATTCAAGTCTTCATTTGATAACTAAAATCTGCAATAATTAAAGAAAAGTGGAGGTCCAAAAATTGAGAGATTCTACTTTTTATCCAAGAAAATCGCTAGATTTCCCTAGTCTTATCAATAGAATAATCTGGATATTAAATAGATTACATATTTTCTCGAGAACAGTGAAACGAGTTCAATTTTCTTGAAGGGATAGATAAGGAACCATTCCAAATATTGAATGAAAAATTAACGTCTGATGAGAGTGAAATTGGGGTAGAACTTTGGCCAAAAGCTCCGATAAAAAATTAAACAAACGATCTTGGTTTCATGAGATCCAATAATAATTTCGAATTCCGGCGGATTGGGGCCTGGTAATTATTTCACTATTATTTCAATAAAATATCCCGAAAAAGTAAAAAAATTGAAATACGGCTCTACTTAAATCGCTCCAGTTATGCTTAATGGACTATTTCAGTCATAATTTTATTAGGGCCGTTAAGTGAGATTTATACTTTTCAGGAACCAATAATATAGGAACTTAAATCAAGAAAAACGATCTAAATATAATTTTTGGAATTTTCGAAAAAATTCAGCTTTAAATCACAATTTATTAGAAAAATCGGACGCAACTTTTTTAAAATAGCGCAATAAAATCATGTCACAACTGAACTTAACAATAATTCTATCATACAGATATTTTTAATAGTTTCGATTAAATTAAGTACTGATAGATAAATGAATTTGGGCAAGTTCATTTGAATTATTAATATAATTATTATTATTAGAAATTGTCGACTCACCTTCATTTGATTCGGTGTCGGAGTTTCTTCGTTTTCCCAATCGTAGTAAACTGGAAACGGAAAATTGTCGGGCATTATTCGAACAATGCAGCAATTTTCCATTGAATTCATTTGGATTCGTCAATTCGGATAAATGTCCGTCGTAGCCGAACATTGTGGATTTTCCGTCAATTTTCAGTGCGAAAATCGCCAACTAGCATCATAAATTCAGCACTAATTCAATTATTTTGTTAATAAATAAATAAATTAACGAATGTCCGAATTAATTCGAATAAATTTGAAGCTTCAACTCCTAATACGAATTGCCAACTGAAGGATTAAATTTGAATAGATGTTTTCGAACTGTTAATTTGACACAACTAATAATATTAAGAAAATTGAAATTAATGTTTTGTTTATGAAATGCGCTAATCTAATAATGAGACCACGAAAGATGCTGCAGACTAAAATCAGGGAAACTGGCAGCAGTTTTTAAATGAGGAACATCGGTCTCTAATATGAAAACAAGCATTTCTTGATGACGTTTCTCTCGTGCCGCCGCCGTTACCACTTAAAAACGCCACACACAAACACATATATCCTTTCAGTCCCCACTACAATTCGGGAAACAGTTCAATTTTTGGGGCACAAAAAAGGGGGCGGATTTCGGCTACAACGACTAGAAGATGTGTTAATAGGCACCCCTGATCATTTGCGTACGAATTATGAGCGGAATAATTGGTGAAATCGTGTTGACGTTTTTAATAAGATTTAAGAGGATGTTAATTTGAAATTTCCATATATTACCCTTAGAACAACTATATTTGGGGTTGGGGGATATATATCGGCTTTTTATTGTCCGTAGAAATTTAGAAAAAGTTGCCTAATTGGCCGGAGATGGTCTCGTTGAAATATGCAACTAATTAATCGATGATTAACTCCGACATTTATCACGTCCCTACAAATTTTGAAATTCATTAGACTCCTTTTAATTTAATTATAATTAGGTTCATTTTACAATTAACGTAATTAACTTTCACCGCGGAAATTCATAATTTTCACACAATATATAAAGATTTAGACTGTTGGGAAATTGTTTTCAACTTTAGTCCATTTCCATTATTCACCTCGAAAAACAATAGTTTATTTCATCATTCAGCTGAAATTGGTCCGTTGTATCGAAATAATATATTAGACGCGGAATGTGAGCTTCCAGAATAATAACTATTTATTTTCGATTTACCGACGAAATGAGAATTGCTCTAAAATTAACTAATTAAAAGAGGTGTTCTTTCTAGGTAGGACATCCTGTATATTCTGTCAATTAGACGAGATAATCTATTGTTTTGATTGTTTTTGTGTAAGTGTGAGTTAATTTGGAATTTTTGTTTATATTCCCTTGTCGGTCGATCTTGATCTCTATTTAATGGAATTTATTTTGCTATATTTTATGGTACCTACATTGTTGTACAATTTTCGTGAGTGCATTTGAACTGGGATAGACATCGCGTTCGAGATTTGGATTTGTACAGAATATCAACAATTAGGTCGCTATTTTGGATAACAAAAGCACTAATTAAAATAAGCCCCTCAAAAATCTATTTCTTTTTGACAATTTTTTTTTGATTTGATTTATTTTCAAGCAACTGAACTCATAAATCTTAGAATGGCAATATTCTCGATCTCGACTTTCGGCTGGGAAAAAAAAAACGCTCCATATCACAAGTAAGTTAAGCAGAGAAGAGATCGAGCTCGAGATTCTTAACGAATCGAATACAGTTTGGATAGATTCTCACAAGGGAAGTAGCTGGACTCGAACACGAATAGTTTTTTCGTAAAATTTGATTTTGAGATTCGCGCGCAATTCGACTTTTCCAACCCAAAGCTGGCTATGACAGCTCACTTGTCATACGCCTCAACCAATTGTGTGACGAGATTGGCGCGCGAATTTCAAAATAATTGTTAGCTTCAACATTGATTATTGAAGAACCAGATAATTTTATTTGTCATAATGGCTCCGTGTTCGAGTTCGGTTGCTTGGCTTAGTGACCGTTTAGGATAGATGAGTATTTTTCGATTAATATTCGGTTAGTTGGATTTGGATATTTGTTAGTTGTATAAATAAATAAATTTTTTGTTTTGTGTTTTTTGGTTGTAAAGATGATTGGCATAGGCGTCTTGCAGCCGAGACCGGCCCACAACGGGCGTAACGCCACACATCAAGACTATGCCAGAACATCCTCCAAAGTCAGTGATGCATATATAGATCTCAGAAAACTGTCTCATATCTAAATAACCACATATGTTTTGTACTAACAAAAATTCGGTTCGAATATACCATGTTATCAAGTCGACCATTCAACTATCCGAACTCATTTAGATACATCCATATTTCCTTTCGATTCGACTAGTAAATAATTTTGCATTATTTTCGAATTTTTCTCAAATTGTACGTCATGGCCAGAGACGGGGAAGCGGACCGTGAAGATGCTCCGTCGAGAAGGCTAATTTAGAAACAGCACACATCTTTATTAAAATGTCAACCTCGAATGTCTCAGTTAATTAAGCAGAAGGCGAGTGATCCTTCATTAGTTTTATGATTTAGTAGCGCTATTTGGCTCTCTATCTTTCTATCTCATTTCAAATTATATGTATATGTTGACGGGGTGAATTATGGTATAGTTGGGTCGTTTATATAATTTGCGCCAATCAACGAAACTCTTTGTCTTGATCTCGGACGACATTTGTCTTGTCATTTCGTGAACAGTTAAATGCCACATCTTTAACTGTCTGAGAGGGTAGTCGCTCAATATGCACGGAAATTTATGAAGAATTCCGCCGTTTAATCATCAATTTTCGCAATAGGGAAAATCCAAGAAGAGCTCCAGCCTAGCAAATTTTCGCTATTGAGCAACCAACCGATTTACTTATTATTATCATCATTATTATTAGATAAATTGGACACGTGTAAGGTCCGGATTCATGCCTTGCAGAACATTTGAATGCAGCATTTTTTTGGAACGCCTACTGTTGCCCGATTAAATTACCATCGAAAAATCTGTCAACAAGTGTCTAGTTTTCTTTTCTTATTATTTTATAACTGATTTACATATAACATATTTGTTTTTCGGTAGCGCATCAAAGACTGTATGTTGTCAAGTTTTCTAAATTACAGAAAGTTCCAAAAACAAAAAAAAATAAATAGTTTTCAACATTGTTGTCTGTTGATTTGAAAAATAGGTGACATAAATGAAAATTGTTCGAGTAGTATAGTTTCTACACACCGTGACAGTTTAAAGTATTTTCGACAAAATGACAATTTTGTTGAAAAATAAAGGACTTCAGCTATTTTTGTTTACAGTTTTGTTACACATGGATAGGTGGTAGATTAGAAGGAATGTTCAGGTTAAATATGGATACAGAAAATGGTCCAAGTGACATCTAAAAAATGATTCTAAATTCATATAAGTATTTGTTTTTTTTTCTATAAAATCGATCTCGAGCTTAAAGTATTTGATAGGAAGTCCACAATTTTTCCATCAATATTCCAACACACCCATTAATCTCGATCCCCATCTGTAATTCTCGTGGATCCTCACTCCAATTATCAAGATAAATGGAGATAGAGATCAAGACCTACTCTTTCTCTCTTCTACAAATCGACCATGATTAAATAGTTTTTTCTCAAGTCATAAGAATTTATTATAAATTGAAAAGTCAATGCATTCAAAAAATCTTGGATCGAGAAAAAGATTCTTCCCGACGCTTAAAAGTGGCCATCTATTTTCTGGATGCTTTATAGTGAAAATACGTGAGGGGTTGTCTTAGAGCGGACACCGGGTATAATCTGCGAGACGATTTTTGTTAATGATTGTGTTGAAATTTCAACTCATTTTGATTATAAATTCGTTTATATCCAAAATTTACAACTAATTTTTATAGAGAACTAAACAAAATCCTTTTGATCTGTTACAATATTAAAAAAAAATTAATTGTCTGATTGAAACATAAAATTAGATTTGTTTAGAATTGGATTATTATGATTGAAGGTTTATATTTATTATGAGGAAGTCATCTTTATTGAAAACCGTAATAGTGGAAAAATTCGATTCGGTTTAGATATTATGCGGGTCCTAACCATGGGGTTAACCACCATAATTCTATGGTATTGTGTTGGATGACCGGTATTGGATCGTGTGCGGGGCCCGGTGTTTATTTTTCATCCAAACAGTAATATTTTCATATTTTTTTGTGCAAAAAACAAAAACTAATAGTCGTTGAGTATTAATTCAAATAACTATCAGTTATTCGAGTGAGTTTTCAATGGATAATAATTTAAGATAATTTTATGCGACAATAAAAGCTGAAATTATGCTTGAAACATCTCAGCGTTATAAATTCAATTTACGATAAGTAAACTGTACGGAATAATCTAATTATAATTGTTAGAGCAAATATCGCGATATTTTACAATAAAAATAAATTTCAACTAGAGTTTGTTTACTTATTTTTATTCTCTAGGGTGTTGTTTTTTTTTTCTGAGACTTTATCTATCCCCACATTAGATCGTTCTAGTATAGGAAACTATGCTAATGTTGGAGGAAAAAATATAGAAAACGGTCTTCCTATTGTTCTGTTAACAAAAAGGGCCTTTTTTCTAGAGCTATTGTTTAAATATCGCTGTGATACTTGTATTTTTTGTCGAGTTTTTTTTTTCTCAACGAATTCTCTTACAGTAAATTCACGAAAATAAAACGAACATAAATTTAAAAGAAAGTACGAATTTTTTGAAAATATGAAGGCGCCAGTTTGTGTAGTTTGTTTGATGTGTAAAGGTGGAAATAGACAGGTGTCGGGGGATTCACCTGTTGTTTCTCGTCAATCCAACGTTTTACAGAATCTGGAGAAAACAAAAAATTCTAGTAACTCCATACTACATCATAGTGGATGACACAGTGACTAATTACAGTACAACATCAAAAAACGTTGAGGGGAAAAAACGATCGGATTTATCAAGTGACGTTCAAATGTCTAAACATTGGGCGAATTTCGTATAAAATAAATCAACCAAGACAGAAAATAATTATATTTTGAGTTGAGGTTTCCGTTGATATACCCTCCAATTCAATCAATGTGACGTTTCGGCAGAAACTGGAACCCTGTTCGAGAATTTCATCTTTGATCATTCCAAAAACAAAACACAATTTGTCATTCGTCACAGTTTTTTTCATAGAGATCGTTCCAAAACAAGGGTCATGATGACGAGGCCTCGAATCTACACAGGGCCGGATTAGAGGTGATTAGTTTTCGCTTTTACAGTTCAAGTTCAGCAATTGATAAGCCAATACAATTTCGAGTTTTCATGAGTTTGTAACGCAATTTGTCATATTGTAAAAAAACGTTTGCGCCTTCGGGAAACTTTCAGTTTCAGCACTGCAAATTTCAGGCCGCCTTGTCAAACTTGTTTCTCAATCAAATATTCAGAAGTTTCAGTTTCAGCAAGGCTTCCCTTTGTTCTGATTGGGGCTCCATCGCCTTGGGCCGGCTCTGGATGTACTTCAGTTTGTGGATCGATTCTTCTCTTTTTTTTTTCGTGGAATTTCGACGTCAGAACGCTAATAATTGTTGGAAATGATGATTTATTGAAATTTTATCTTAAAGTTAATTTCCATTTCTATCCGACAATATTTATGATGACATTCAAGTCGACAATATGCCAAAAAGGCTTAATAGAACTTTAAACTCGTGTAGAAATATTTGCTTTTATTTCACTAATTTTAGCTTCAATTAAATTTACCAACTATAAAGATGGATTTATTCCAAATAATTTTGAGAGGGCGGAATTGTTGAAGATTTTAGTTTTTGGTCAAGTTCCAGTTATTATTGTCAGTTTAAAGGGCTATCCGGTGTTTTAACTACTGAATTTCGCTCATTATTCGCGGATTATAACTATAACCGTTGCATATAAGTGAATACGTTGCAAAAGAATTCAATGCATGCTCTTTGAACACAAAGTCCAGACGTTTCTTGTTTGCTCAACATCATAATTTATTCATGTTGGAAGCCAACAGTAAATATCCACGAGAAAAAATCACAGTTCAAAGCGATATAGATTTCGAACTTTTCACTTCTTATTAAATTTAATTTTTTGATTTATTAACCGTTAAGTCCGAATTCTAATCTAGATATGTGCTTAATTTTAAATTTGATATTTGGGAATATATTAGTAGCAGATGTGCTGAAAACTGGACAATTAGTAATACGTGAAACTACCCCACGGTAATTACCGTATTAGTTTCGAGGTAATTTACCATTATCAAATACTAGTTTTAATGATGATACGGTAAAGTTATGACATCAGTTATTAATTAATTTTGTGCTTTTGGCAAATGTTACTTAAGTCTAATCTATAATTTGTAATGTTGACTAACAACCACAAATAATGCGTGTTTTCTATAAAACACGTGGCATTATAATTTTATTACGATTTTGATAGGGAAAGGCTGTTATAATTGAAATCGCACATGTTTGAAATCAACTCTTCCAACTACATGAATTTAATTGAAACTGTTTCAAATTCGTTTATGCTTGATGTAGTTTTACGGAGTCTGTTTTTTTTTCCGATGAAAATTCAAATTTCCAACAATTTAAACATATGCGTTCCAGTCAAATAGAGTAATTACGCTCGTAGAATAGTCGAGTTATTTATTAGTTGGGATCATTTCAACCATTTCACTATAAACAAATTAATTGTGCGAAGTAAATCGGGAACACACCTGCGGCTAATTTGTAATATTTGATAGAGGTGATTCATCAGGGTCGGGCCTACCCTCCAATCGGCCCCATTACTCCTTTAGTTGATTATGGAAGAAGTAATTTTGCCGGAATTATTCTAGGTCTTGAATTGGAGAACTTCACAGTTAGGGGTGGATTTAGATCGAATTCCATGATAACAGTTATTAGATTTTCTAATCCGCCTAGTTATGGGGTATCTTTATAATTTCGAGGCCTCAGTAATAATGATGATTGTGAATCAAACAATGGACGAAATTATGATTTTATGCCCGATTTAATATTTATGTAGAATTATACGGAAATGCAATGGCGCGTGCTCGGGTCTCAGCCGTCAGACTGCGATTCTAAAGAATTCTGCACAAAGATATACCACGGTCCTTTTCTCATAAATAAATCCACTCTACCATATTGAAATAACATTGTATTAGTATAGTTGGAAATATGCGGAATTACAGTATTTTTATTGTGGTATAAACATCCTTTTATGTTCGTCTTACAATGAAAGCTGCAGACGGACTGTTACGCAAGAAAACCAAGACCAGGTGTTTTTGTATTGATTTGCCAGTTTTGCGTTGAAAGCTGACGAAAATTTTGGTACATAAAGCCCCAATATTCGATTATTATAAAAGAATTTAGAGCGAAGTCCGATTGAATGGGAAATCTCAAAAACTAGGGGGTTGAAGACACGGAGATCTCGCAACAATTCCTAGTTCCGCATCAGGAAGCGTCAAAGAGGGCTGTTTTACCCGTTTTTCTTCTATTATACGAGTTGTCCGATTTTCGTGGGATTTTTCATCATTATTGAAAATGACAACTCAACAACCGGATTTGATTCGACTCTAGTTAGAGGGTTTGTTTCGAAATTACCAAACAACATATTATCAAAATGTAATAAATATCTTTTTATATACAAATATTATTGTAACAAATCTTTAAATATGCGCCCCAAATACCCATCAATTACGCTTATTACCGGCAATTGTTTGGACGAACCTCCTGTGGTCTAAAAAAGGACTTTAGCGCCTAGACAAGTTTCTTCTATCTATAAACTATTGTAGAAAAAAATTGAAAAAAAATTGTAACAAAACGTTTGTATGGAAAGGGGTCGAAACGACCACTACCATGTTCCAGCCCTCATGCTTCAAAAACCAAAAAAGATAAGCTGAACAGCCCTTACGTTTTATAGCAAATAGGCACTTGTATCCGATAAATTATTATTTACTATTCAATTCATATTCAACAAGTATCAATCTTATCAGATTTTGCTCATTTATTATTCTTATTATTGTATAAAATAAATAATAAACTCTTAAAACCGGATATCTCATACCTTTTCGAATCGAAAATTAAAAGCTCATACGATACGTAGAGATCTGTCTTGGAGTTCGCGCCATTTAATGCCAAAATCGCGGGCTTTTAGCTGCATCAATATTTGAACAAGGACATATCCTCTATATACAGGGTGTAACTAACGAAAAAAGAAGAACTAAGATTTGATTGATTCTCATTCAATTAGTTTATCGAAGGTGCTATGCTCAGATTGTCTCCTGTTGCCAAGAGCAACTAGTGATTAGTTGCTAGGCAACACAATAATCTGAGCATGGATTGCTTTGATGAGAATTCAGTTTTCGGGACTTTTTTTCATTTTTGGTGCTATATGTCCTGTTGTTTTCGGCCACATACAGTCTGTATATTGTGCGAATGGTGGGGATATGGGGGTAATCCCTCGTTTACTGGTATGTGTCTGTGGCCTTTGCGATGCAGGGGTGCTGGAGGGTTCCAATGTAGACAGCACGAGGTCGGCCAGGTACCCCAGGTAAAAAGCAACGGCGCGCAGACACTTGCCGGATGGGTTCGCGCTAACTTCGAGACTCGATGTAAATTGAATTTTATCGGTACGGTGATGTAAAATAGCGCGGCAATGTTTTGATAATAACGACAATTCTCCATTAAAATAATAATAATAATAATAAATTAAAGTGATTATCGGTGATCGATAGAAGTGTGAATAAAGTGAGAAATTTATGTGGATTATGTTTTGGTAAGTTTTACATCGATCATGTGATTAGTCAAAATTACCAATACAACAGTATTGACTTAAGTCAATAAAGCGATTTTAATTAGAAGTAAATAGTTGTTGACCTTCGGAATTCAATCACGAGGTGTGGTAGAAGAGAAGAATTTAACGAATTTCTTGAAATGACAAACTCTCTAAACGAATTGCAAGCTATGCAAGTTTCCAGAAATTGAGCTCTTTTAATGACTTAATTTTAGAACTGGAATTACCAACATTATAGAGGAATTGCATAATTTTCAATTATTCATCTGCATTCGCGACTCATCAGACGTCCAATTCAATCGTTTCAATTAACAATTGATTTGATTGAAGAATTATTCAAAATTACTCTAAAAAATTGGCGCCTAATTTGAAATTCAGAAACAGTCTAGATATTTTGTGTAGTTTCTCAATAGTTATACTGATCATTGGAAGTATGCTGACAATTCAATTCGTTGGAAAGTCCTGTCAATCACATTAGATTCAAATTTGCCGCTCTATCGTTATAGCTTTATTCCATCTGTTGATCCTCACATCCTTAAAACAACATAAATCACAGACGAGTTTAAATTTAACACTTCATTTAACTAATCTTCAATCCCATCTCTAATCCTCAATATTGAAGCGAGCGGAATACAACAAAATATTGTTCTCTTGAAGTAAATTTGAATTATGGTAGAGATGGGTTGGAAAAAACAATTTCGCCCGTTGATACAACTGTTTTTTTCTCGACAAACCTCGAATTCCCTCCAAATCACAAAAGCCGGAAAAATTTTAATTTCGTCAATATTTAAGCTGCGGAATCCGTAAAATGAGATCAAGTCCTTTACAATAAGGATTTTTTATAATCTCCTACGTGTAACAATTGTATTTAACCAACACATCACTCATAAAAAAAAACACCCCTATTATTGACTCAGTAACCGTGAAGAATTCATCAAATATTTTATCATAGAATTTATTTTCTTGAACTAATTTAATTAAAAAAAACATAAAAAAACAATAATAATTGTCAATTAAAATAATTTTTCCCACAGTTGGAGTTGTATTATTTTTTTCTATAACAGTAAATCATCCAATGTGTAAAGGTATCGAGTTAGAAATTAGGAAAAAAGGTCCCCTAAATTGCGCCAACTTTTCCCATAACGTTTTCTGTCCGGCAGGTTTCCTCAACGGGACCCTCCATCAAACAACAAAGCGGCCCCGTTTTTGAGAATGGAAAAGTTTCGTAAGCGAAGATCTAGTTTTGATCGCTAGCAATATCGCACAGTCATTCAATTTTCATAGCTTAAGGGATAGTCGAAAATTAGCCCTTTTATAATGAATTATTACAACCAGAAATGGAATAATTGTTTTCGCGATTTTTTTTGATTGACATTCAATTTTGCAAAATTCCAGGTCGTGAACTCTAGACGTATCAGTTTCCAATTTGAATTTGAATCGAATCTGGACAACTGTCGGCGCGATAATTTTCTAAAAACCTCCCCTATTTCGTAGCCGATACTGTAGAAATTCCAATAGAAATCGTTATCGTGAGAAACTGATTGGTTTTTAGAAAATATTCATACCATAGTATTGTGTTATTTAAAATTAGATCATGTATTGTTAACGAACGAGGGTAAGAAGAAGGTTAGGTCAGGTTAGGCTAGACGAGTCCTATCACCTGGTAGACAACCGCTGCAATTCCCTTTCTTACGGAAGTCGCCCTAAGGGCCTTTATTGCACGCTCGCGCCAAGATCGGAGGCTGTTTCCATGTTAGAAGAAAGCGAAAAAAAGGAATAAAAGAAAAAAAAGAGAAGAAGCCTAACTGATGAACAGTTGCAAAACTGCACTCTTTTATATCTTCTGTTAGTATTGTTGTTGTTGTTACGGAACTATACCAGATTTCCGTTATGACATCGGGTCCTGTCATCGATACCCGGGTAGACAGGACTTCCTGCTCAATTGCCACCAAGCCATATATCCTTGCGTGAAATTTATTCCAACTATAATTGAATTTAATCAACGATAAGAGACCATTGAACCTATTTCTAGTTAAGGGGTGCAATTCAATATTAAATATTTCGTGTTATTGAGAAAAATTCATATTAAAGTGGAACAATGAATAAATTATGGGGTGGCTTGATTAAAATCACTTTTATCTAATCATAAATAATTTTGCATGTGGTTAATATGCATATTGACATATGGCACTTAACGTTCAGTATAATTTATACGAAAAAAGTATAAATCGGCGAAATTTACATGTTATGCTTGGTGAACATGACATATGGCACTATGCTTCTAGTCTTTGACACGTGCTTAAGTCTACTGCAACTGAGCAAAGATAAGTGCTCCTGATTTGAAGTATCCCTGAAAGAGGAGCTCTTGTAATGGACGCATCATTAGCTCCCCGATCTCGAAATTTAATGTAAATTTCGTTCCCTTCCCACGTAACTCTTTTATTGCCGACAACCAAGGTTGTTTAACAATAATAAACGCTTATCACCCCATCTAAACTAAAATTAACGAATAGTTTTTGCTAATGGTCAACATTGTTTTTACTCTACGAAAAAAATTCTTCTACAATTTGGCTTTTATTCTTAAGTAATTTTTGAGGGTTTTGCCCCCTAAAATGGGGAGCTAGTCGACTAGAATTAGAATATGGAAATTTGGCCCACCATGTGGAAGACGGTGGAAGACACGTGGCTTAATTCGTTAGACTTAAAAAATTTCTATTACTCGATAATTTTTTGTTATTGGAGTCGACAACGAGATTCCACCGACTAACTGTATTCGATCTAAGCCGAAATTTTTTCCAATTTTTGTCAAAAATGCGGGCGTAGAACCACTTTCATCAAAAACGCAGCTGACCTTTTCGGAAACACCTGCTAATTTAGTTTATATCGAATTTAAATAGAATTATAGTTGTATTATTTGATATATACAAATTATCTGAAAAGGGGTGAAATTTCCAAATGGTTCTCATTAAATCAAGTTGACAGGCCCAACAAAACGTCCATTTTATTCCTTTTTTGTTTGATATAATGTTGATGGATTTCGTTTTGGAAACAAGACAGGTGATCCAATTTAGTTTTGTGTTTCTATTATCGCGCCACACCTGTTCTTCGTTTGTTTATTCGCAATTAAATTCGAATTATTTTAAATTAGAACTAAGTTGGTTGATTGATGTTTCAGATTCTGGCGCCATGCTGAAGTGGACTGTAATGGGCCGACGGGAGGCTGAAAAGCCTGATCCGTCGCGCCGCCGATCGGACATATCAGGCACTATACCAACAACAACAACAACCCCTAGGATAGGGGATGAATTCACATCAAGAACAAAAACGAAACGTCGTCGTTCCAGTACGAATCGACATTCAACTAATTCGAAACGTCCAAATATTCGTAGTCGAAACAGTCTCGATTTAGAAATGGATAAAGAGAATCAATTTACATCGACACCGATTAAATCGTACGATGATCATCATCAATGCGATGTTTTGAGGGATGTTAGTAATTTAACGCCGAACGATCCGAATGTTAGACGAGTATTATCGGCGAAAAAATGTAAAAAAAGCCACAATTCCCCGACTATAGTGAAACAAAAACGAAAAAAACGCTGCCTAGATCCCGGACATGAACAAACGAATTATTTTCGACCATTCGAAACGGTGGATTCCCATATAAAAGGATTATCACCGGATAATCTACAATTGGATCGTGATTATGGCGCCAAACGGCACGATATTTATGCCCCAACATTGCCCACGTTCGGAATAGAATATTCACCCTGTATAATGCCCGGTTTGATGACGACATTCAATTCTAGTCCACTTAAAGAAACGCCTCTGGCTAAATTATTAAGATCGCACGATGCTAAACGGCCGAGAATCGAGCACGTCAACGATTTCCTGTATCAGATATCGGCTGTACAATCGCCCGAAGACGATAAGACACGATTCGAGATCAAATCGAATCGGACGAAAAATCGGGAAATTGACGATATTAAAGTCACACCTCTAGTCAAGAAATTTGTCGATTTACGATTCAGTCAAATCAAATCGAATGATTCGTCGTTAATCAACGATTTGAGTTTAGAGCAAATCGTCGATGCTATTCTAGATTCTACGGATAAATCTAACGAAAATTTGAGTACCGCTGTTAATTTGGGCTCGCACGATAAACACCAATTGAATGAGGGAAATTTGATGAATATCGTAAACGATGGTAGTTCCGATTCGGGCTTCAAAAGTACCGCAACTGATAATTCTCATCGATTAGGTGGCGATTTGGTTTGTCGACAATGCAACAATAATCCGATTTGTGATAAAACCATCATTAATATTAATGAGTCATTTAATGAACGTTCAGTTGATGTTGTTGTGAAATCGAAAAAACGATCATTATCCTTATCGCCGATCTCCAGTAAACTCAATGATGATGATGATGATGATATTAATTTTACGTTGAAACGTCAACGTTGTATACGTCGACGTAAAGTTGAGGACGATCGGAAGATTTTATCGAATCAAAAAAATTCATCGAAAGATTTCCAACGAATTAATGATGATGGAGACTTATTCGATACGACAATAATAACGGGGAAAATATCTGATTATAATAAAAGTACACCAAATAAAGAGATAACAGATCGGACGTTTATTCAAACACCAGTTGATACGAACCGTCGATTTCGAAGATGTTTACTTTTCGAATCACCAACATCGTTCTCGGAGAGTGCATCTGCCACCAACTATAGCATAGGGGAGGTGCGGGGTTCGATGGATTTGAATATACGTTGTGATGAAAATACCCTATATGTCAATGGTAAATTTTCTTTAATCAATCTCGATTGAAAATGATCATTTCGTTGGGTTTCAGTGATCCGGTGCAGAGACCTCTATCGGTACAATGCTAAACAAATCAACGCTTATGTCAAGGTGAGAATGATTTATTTTCACAAATTCACACCCACCTCTTATTTTGGATTAATAACTATATTTATGAAATTGGTGAACAGATGGTAAATACTGAAAGGTCTCCAATTGGACCGGAAACGCTAGAATTTAATTGGTATTTCAAGAGAGAGGGATTCTCTAAGTTTTAATCAATTTCTTCGGCTCAGTTGCTCGTCTCGTGGATTTGTCCCAGCTTTTAGAGCGACTCAGATCGCAGTAGAGATGAAATATTGAAGTAGGCTCTAATAAACACCTCTCCTGCTCCTACGTTAACCCATCTCTAGCGTTATTCAAGGCGCTTCTCGATTGAAAGCTGCCAAATTTAGTATGAATCGAAAAATCTCGGGCTCTATCTTAAAACGCAATAGAGCTGGGCAATTAGAACAATCTCAATTATAAAATTTGCGCTGCTCCTACAATATCACATCTCTCGAAAATAGCGAATTCAGTCCTGCTTCAGGGCCGCAATTGCCCGGGAGCCGGTCCTGAGAAAATCTAATTTCGAAGCCTTCAACGGCGAGATCATTTCATAGAAAAATTTGCTTTCAGCCGGCGAAATTCCTTCTTGAAATCCTGAATCTCTACAGCATAAAATCCGATCTCCCTTCTATATCAAGTTTCATTGAAATCTAGAATTTTTCCAGTTTTATTTTTGGTTAAAATATCAAATTTTCCACTGGAATAGTTGCCAAGATTTAAATCAAAAATTTCTATTTAAACACCAATTGCGGTTGGCATTACTGTAATGTTTAGTTAGTTAAGACTGTAAATTCGCTGGAATTTTCTTGATAATTCTCCCACAAATAACAACGTATCCTTTCAACTTTTTTTTTTCCCGATGTTGAATTATTTCTACTTCAGATGAAATGTTCGCTACCTGAAAGATAAACCTACGGATTCTTGAGAGAGAAATTTTACATACTAAAGAGGTATCCTTCAGTTGAATATTTATCGAATACTTTAGCAACTGAAATATTTATTACTCAAGTTGTTTTAAGGATTTTTATGTTACAGGAAGTTTCAGTTGGATTGTTCCTGTGTGTGTGTTTTTTTTTACTGGATTTAAAGCGAATTGCCGCCTAAATCTCAACGTTTTCTATTGTTGCAATTGCACATGTTGCACCCTTGATCCTGTTATCCCTCTCATAATGGAAACTCGTTCTTTTCGTATTACATTTCGAAATCCACACATCTACACATATGCAATTTCATGAATGCATTCAATTTTGAATTAGAGATGGTTCAAAGAAAACCAATAATAATATGAAACAAATTTTGTAAAATCCAGTACTCTTTTGCGATGGAAAGTCGAAGGGAAACTGTTTTATACGATTTTATGTGAACGTTGCGAGGCCAGTAGGGCATAAGGGAAGCGCGTCGGTCGATATCATTAGTTGCGTCACTGGTATTTTCCACGTCATCATGACGATATTCTGATGCAGAGGCTCTTTATACGCTGCAGATGACCGTTATTCTCACTCAAAAGATAAATAAAGATAACGTCCTCAGATTGAATTATTATTGTGGAACTGTAGTCCTTCGACGATTACAATTGAAGGCTATTTCCTGAATGGCATTTAATTGAAGTGACAGACACGCGATATTGCCTAGGAAAAAATGTTGGAATTTCTCTGACAGATTTTTATTGAGTACCATTGCAGTTTTGGTCCAGAATCTCGAAACGAATCCAACTACGATAAAATAATTTTGACTCGAAATTATCGTTTCATATTTCAGGTAGCTTTCAGTGATCGATATGGCGATAATCGTCGGAAACGTAATGGTTTTCTACAACGTACTCCAGTCCAATCCGATTCGATAAAGCCGTTTTTCAATCATACGTTCAAATTTCAATTGGATGTGGACAATTTGGATAAACGTCTCCATATCGAAGTGTGGCACAGGGACCGTACGACAAGGTAATTATTATTATTCCAGCTGACAATCTTCAAATCGACTCCTCTAGATTAAACTCCAGTTAGTCTGGAAATAATTTCGGTAGCCTGGAAATAATTCTATTAGATTCAAGAGACCGTAGAGGAGTTTTCTTAGATAGTGTCGAGTTCGAGTATTTAGTGAACTATCACAATTCCGTATATTGTGGTGGTTTTGATGATGCACTATGCGCAAAATCCACCCTCTATATCTGGATCGATGTCTGGTTTATTCTTTTGCCAGACAACTATCCAGGAGCATGTGCACTGTCTTTCTTTATTGGAAACAACTATATGAAAGACCAAGATAGATACGTATATGGGGCGTGGTGGAAATTTTATATGGAAATATCCGTCGACAACCGGACCTAGAGAGTCCTGACTCTCACTCGATGACCTCCTGCTGTAATCAACACTCCCATGACTTTTTGGGACAAATTCCATTTAATAATAATACGGTCGGTTTGTGGGTGATTGTGATTTTTGTGATAATGTGCGGTTTAGTGAAACGAAATTTCTAAAAACAACCCCCACAAAATTAGATCGACACTATTATCGGTAATTCATTAATGCGAATGTAGAATATCGTAGAGCTAGGAATAATTCAAGTGCCGCCACTGTAATTTTGAGGTTAACAAGATCCATTCATTAGGTACATAATTTATTTTCTCTAATTAGCGAATAACTATAGTGTAATTTTCGATATTGAGAAAAAAATGATTAGAAAATATTTGAAATTGTGCGAATTTCTCCAAATAATTATTGGATCTCCTTCGGGACTTTACGGCAGAATGCGGCACTAAATGGAAAAAGTAAGTCTCACAAATTCCAGCTAAATCACCCCTAAATTTAGCGAATATCGTGATTATCTCCGAACAACATCCAGAATATTTCTCGAATACTTGAAAAGAGTCGCATTATTTTAAATGTGACCACATTAATAATTGTGGGCTATTTCCTAATTAACTTTTGTCACGATATAGTTGTAATTAACAATTTACTACAGGGATGGTTCGTAGAATTCAACCCTTATCTTTGCGAATATCGAAAATATCAGCTGTTTTCGGTTTCGAATTGACAACTACCCCATCGAATTAATAGAATTGATCAATTTGGGAAATAGCAAAATGATTCGTACACGTGTTTTGGCCGATTGTGCCCTTAACTGGAATAATGGCATGCGGGTGGTCGATTCACCAAGGGTGGATTGTTATTATCAAGGGGTAAATTTGTAACGGTAGTGATTTCTTCTCGATTACCTCAACCATTTACGGCCTATTATTTTCCACAATCTGATTGAATTTTTCCGAATTAACTTGAATTGAATCTTTTATTTTTCAGAACTAGCGAATTCCTGGGGTGTATGTCCTTCGATGTCAGACATGCCTATAACGAGAAGGTAAGAACGAATGAGTTTCAGCCCGAAATTGTTAGTTTTTTGTAATTTAGAGCTTTTGAACCGCTCCGAAGACGATAATTTTCTCATTATCAAAATCTGATCATTGGGGGTTATTTGCTGATTTTTTCTCACGAGAAATTTCCTGTGTTTGATTAATTTATCTTGATTCA
Source organism: Stenodera caucasica (assembly GCA_037414795.1). Classification (NCBI taxonomy): domain Eukaryota; kingdom Metazoa; phylum Arthropoda; class Insecta; order Coleoptera; family Meloidae; genus Stenodera; species Stenodera caucasica. The sequence continues at coordinate 843 of JAZBGZ010000651.1, read as the reverse complement.
CACACGAATTGTTTGACTGTATTCAAATGCCTTTTGAGAAATCGTCGACTAAAATTTGAATTTTTCTACTGTAGATCAAAGATCAGAATTTCAATAAATTTCCCATCGCATTTGTTCCAATAATAAATTATCGACAACGATTTTTTCTGTTTGTTGGAGAATAATAAAAAATTCAACTATCCTATTTCCTAGTTTATATAAGTAGGTAGGTAATCGATAGAAAGCTCAACGTTTCTCTCGAAATAGTGAGCAACACACAAAAAAAACAAACTGCAGGGGATGAAAATTGTTGAGTTTTGATTATGTTCTAGTTGTAACGTTTCTATTTTATCGTCAGTATCAATTCCAAATTTTCGGGAGTTATTGATCTATTTTTTTCCAATAGCTAGTCCGTTGAAAACAACTCCATCACTTTTTATATCCTAATCGATTGAAAATACTTTGTTAGCAGTAAAGCAGTGGTCCTCAAACGTTCGGTTTTCGACATGAGCTCTGTGTCAAAATTGAGAGAATTCACAACTCTATCTGAATTTTAATAGAATTGCTTCAGAACTTAATTTATTTCTCTCTATATTTTTTCATTAAACTACGAACTGTAACCTATCGCAGTAAAGCATCTATTTTAGTCTGAGGCACAATGCTTAAGTGGGAGTGGAGCTTTAAGATGATGGATACTTCTCATACTTGACTTATAAATTTCAACTTAAGCCAAACTCAACTGTTAACTTCAATCTCTAAAACATTGAGTATTGAGTAATGCTTCTGATTAGACCACTGATGTTCGCGATGCGTCTTCAAGCTTAAGACATGGTCAACTTGGAACTTATTGTGGTTAATTTTGCG
>JAZBGZ010000650.1:0-17973 GCA_037414795.1 Stenodera caucasica | reverse complement strand
CTCTCATGTACGAGATATTCTTAACATCGTCCGTTAATTAAACAATGAGTTTTTTTTATTATATTTTTAATAGTTTTTGCTTTGTAAAAACATTTTTACTGAATTATTACAGAAAGCTGACTTTATACGTACAAAGAATAGCAGATGTTTCTTGAATATTAAGGGTTGTACTATAAAATATGAACATTAAAGCTGGCTTCCTATGATAAGAGAAACAGTGATAGATAAAATCCATATCCTTTATTTCCAACAAGAATAAAACAATATATTTTTATTACAACAACAACAAGAAATATTGCGATTCTTCTAATGATGAAATAAAGTAACGAGTAAATGAGTCGACTGTTGGTCACACAAAAATATTTATAAAATAATGTAACTTGAACTTTTAGTAAATTGATTTGAGTTGAAAAAAAAAAAAACTAAAATCAACACTCCAAATTCTAAATGTCAATTTAATTTAACAATTAATTGGAACGATAACAGTTGTAATTATTTCCAGTCTATTTTATTCAATAACAAGAAGAAAATTGTGTTATTTTTGGACGAATTTCAAACAAAAAAAAAAAACTTTACATTTACCTTACGTTTTTTCGTGTTGTGTTTTTCCAATCGGTCAGTCGTTGTTGTACATTCGACCGTTAACATTACAACAACATTTCACATAAAAAATAATATCGTATCAGTAGTTTTTTTTTCCTATTATTATTATTATTAAAACATGTGCTATTATTATTTAGTATAGTTATAAACGACCTCGGCACAGTTCTTGAAAATCACCTTCAGTTATATCGATCAAATATTGTTAATAACGTCTAGCAAAAAAGAAATTATAATAAGGTAATCAGGGGAAAAAAACCTAATACCACAATCTCCACTTTTTTTTTGATCAATTATTATGGAAAATAATCAAAACAAAACAATAACAATAATCAAAAAACTATTACACATTGAGTTTTTCACAATTTTTCGATTTTATTCAGAATTATTGTCGAATATTGAAGGAAATTCAACGTTTCTGATAGATAGATTTTTAAATAGGGGTTGAACACAACATGAATACGTACCGACGGTTACCAACATACTAACGTTAAGAATAGAGGGGGTGAATTTGACGCATACAGACGCCACCCCATTTCAGGTTGCGTGAAACGAATGTCGCTGACTCACATTTACTCTGATGCCCAATACTACCCTATCTAACACACTATTTTTACACAATTAATACATAAATATTAAGGTAGTAATCGATAGAAGAATTTTCATAATAAAGGGTTGATTTTTCTTATTTGTTAAAAGGTGATTTTGATGATGAGCCACATATTTAATCTTTTTTTTTCTTGGTTTCAATTGTGCACAATATTGAAATTGAATACAATTTCGATTGAATTGAAATCCAATTGGAAATAATAATTTATTCCTTTCAATTCGGAAATTCCAAAATTTTATTGATGCCATATTATGATTTAGATTGACGTTAATTGTTCGAAATATTAGCTAATAAATCATTCGATGATTCGATGAGACTTGTATTAGAATTGAATAAATCTTCAAAATCAAATTATTTCAATCTTTCTTTCCGATAATCAAATCAATCATTTTATAAAATTAAAATGACGTATCCAGTTAAATGTGTGTTTTATATGAAAAAAAACCATCACAAAAACCCATCTCTATTTTGACTCAAATCATTAACCTTAATCCGGATTCAATCTTTTTTTTTTTAAGCAACTTTAATCACAGTAAAAGTGGAAGAGTGGTGGTTTATTCAAATTAGCCTCATATAACCCATCTCTACTGTATTCGAGTCATGATCAGTACTATCATCTTTCAAAGAGGAGGTGAATAGTGAGGTTAATTATAATGAATATCAGACAGCTTCAAAGTCGAGCGTGACTTAACCTCTTTTTTGTAAGTTTTTTTTTTTTGGTTATAAGTCTTGCATGTTAAGCTGTGTACATAAGGAGTTATCAAAATAAGTGTTTTAAAGTCTTGAATAAATCAACAAGCATTAGGTTAGATTTTCTTGGATTTTTATTGAAATTTAATAAATTTTTTTTTTGTGTTTTTCCACCAAGTTAAAGTTGCTGAATATTCATAAGTTGCCTTAGAAAACAATGAATCTCGAGATAGTCGAGTATTTGAAAAAAAAAATTACTTCCAACAAGAATATAATTTAGTTGCAGACATATAAAAGAGATTTTTATTGATAAATGGAATGACTAAAATAATTGATTGTTTGGTATTTATGACGTTCTATAATGCAAAAAATAGAAATACAATCATTTTGAATAATTGACTAGAAAAGTCCTATTATTATCCGACTCTGTTGATATTTTATTCAAAATCTGACTTACCTCTCAACTCACCATTGAAAACTACTTTAATAACTATAATTATTATATTTAATAAATAATTGACAAATGGATTTCTGATGGTTGAAAAATCCCAAAATAAACGAAATTCGAGCTCTTTTCCATCGTCTAAATAAAATGATTGATTAATATTAGCTACATATACACCCCAATAATTGCAAGTTTTTCATTATTGAATTTTTCTAGAAAAAAAAATTCATCCCTATAATTAACGGTATTCTTTTAAAATTTGGGCAAAAATGTTGAATGCTTGGGTGAATTTACGAACTTTCTTTCCACGTGTCTAAAGTATTTTTATTAAATAAACTTTACGTCTTTCCCCATTCGTTCCAGTCTACCTCACTTTTTGCAAATATTTTTGAGCTGAAGAATTCAATAATAGAGTTGGTGTGGATCTTGTTGTTCTTATTTTGGATGTAGTAGATTTTCAATAAAATTCAACTAATACAATATCGTTGTCAGAAAACGTTGAAAATATGACAGTTGAATATTATCGTTTTTCAGGTCAATTTCATTGAACGTTAAGTGGTGCGCCGGCGTAACATAGAAAACTAAAATAAACGTAATTCCGTCCCCACGACTATTCAGATATGTAAATAAATATGAAGTTGCTCTTCAGTAACAAGTTTTCCAGGTCAGGTTTCAGTAGAATTTCTTCTTCCATCAAGATGTTTGTGTTTTCTCATATTTCCAATGAGATCTGCAAAAGAGGATGGAACTATAGAAACTGAAAATAGTTTGCTATGCTGAGTATACAATCATTGAGGCTGAAAATAAGGATGACCATTATCTAGAGACCCACAAAAACAAAATAGGACTAATCACTTGAGAATAGGAAATGAGAGACCTGTATTAACTAAAGCTGATGTAACATAGGCTGAAGAGGACAGGATAAAAAAGTTAATATGAACTAAAGAGCTAAGAACTCTCAAGTTTGATGTTCAGTGTGACACAATAAAATCGAAGCTCAGAAGTGCCAAATTCAACATGTTGTGCAATGAATCAAAATGAAAAGGCAAGAATGGGAATCACGATAATGACTAGAATAGTGCTTCAAAGGAGATAGACAATCAAAAACGATGAAAGAAGAGCTGGACGTCCATTTCATGAGACAATTTAAATAGAGCTCCCCTTCCTTAGATGAAGCAAGGATATTCCAAAAACTCCCAATCCAACCTACTTCATTAATATCGAATTTAACTAAACTCATGTTAACATATCCGTTTTTATTAGCCAGTTTCTGAACTGGATAAAGTTTATATTAGTTTTTTGTTAGGGGTATAAATTTGTTTCCTTGGCGCATCTACCAAAATCTAATAGTTGGATTACCGCTCAAACTCTTTACTGCTATTATTATTATTATTATTATTTTAATCGTTATTATTATTATTTCATGACATGACAAAATAAAAGACTTTTATTAGAGATATCTTTCAAAACTGTCGACTTATCTATCAATTTTGGCTTTGATCAGCAAACAATTTACATATCATTTGTTTGGTATTGTTCTGAATCACGCAATCAAAGCATCATTTTATATTCAATTCATAATCAATTAAAAATTACAAAAAAATCAAAGATAAGGACAAATAAAACTCGGAAATATCGAGATATATGGTAAAGCCGTATTTTTATTATTTATTATCAACAATGGAAAAGATTGTTATAAAAATATACTAACTGTTTAAAATGAGCATCTTTGTTGTTGTTTTTTCTCTAATTAATTTTTTAAAGAAAAATAAACAATGAAAATCTACTATAAAATCGAAATTCGATCGAAATCTTATTAGAAAATCCATTAAAATTAATAATGTGACAAAACGACAAAAATACCAGCTACAAGTCGTGTTGTAAATGGATAGAAGATTGAATTTCGATCGTTAATTCGATTAAATGATAAGTTAATACTATTTCCCTGTTTTAACATGTTTTTCTGGTATACATTAAGATTGGCACAAAAAAAAATTAATTTCAAATATTCTAAAACTTTCTACATTGATAAAAACATCTATCACGTATACAATATGTTCCAGTTATTCGAGATAGAACCCCCAAAAAAGACCTTATTCATCAATTTAATTGATTCTGAGATATCGATAAAGAGGGTGCTACACTGCGATTATAACATGAAGTTATTAATACCTTGAACGAAATCTAAAGATGGAGAAATTAATCACGTTGAAAGATATAATGAAACATCAATAAAGCCACAATTGTGGTCTGGTGCCTAAAGGGCATAATATGAAACAAATTTATATCCACTGGAAATAAAACACGCACATATGTTCAAGACAGTGTTACAGCTGATAACATATGGAGTCGAAGAGCTGAAACATCAAAAAACGAAGAAGATATTACGAACTAAAATGAGAACGCTCGGATCAATATTGAGAGTTACACTGAAAAATAGAATGAGAAATTGAGACATAAAACAGTTATCTTAGGTGGAATACATATTGGGAGAAAAGGGGAATTTTCATGGGAACAGAGTGGGTGATGTTTTCATGTGTGAACAAAGTGGGTGATGACCTATTGGCCAGATAATTAAAGACCTTAGGAGCATCCTCATCTCAAGATCGAGACGCATCTGAGAAGAAAACGAAAGATCCTTCATCGAAAGATAGAGATTCGGATTAAGTCTTTCAAAAGATATTGAATTTGGAGAAAGAAAATTCTTTACTTATGTAGGGTAGTGAAATAAAAAACAAAAATATAGATAAGTATCTTCACAATTTCGGAGACATCTATAAGATCCATTCTTAAATCCCAAATGATCCTTGAATAAAACTAAAAGCCACCTTCCATTATTTTGATGAATAAGACATACTTTGGTACCAATCTTTGATAACTGGAACACATTTGTATAATGTATATTAAACAATTTTTTGAGAAGTCAAAGTGAAAACGTCAATTGGGCCTCGAAAAATTTAGCCTTCCTGTAATGGATTTATACGAAGAAATATCACTTTTCGTAGAGTTTTTTCGCGTCAATATACGAAATCCTCATAATTTTTGGGAGAAGGATCACAAAGCTATAATTGTTGTTTTTTTGGAAATTGGTGATGTTGAAGATTTTCCAAAAAATTGTAAAGAATAGTTTAGTCTTTCTTAATAATTTCTTCTTGTGATAATTCATCTGGTGTGGATTGTGGTAAAGAATCCGTAATTTCAGTACTTGGTGATTTTAGAATAATATCACATTCGTTATCTGGTGATTTGATTGATTGATTATAATATGAATTCCGGCGCATACCAACTTGATTCTCAACAATACTAACAAGGACCTCAGTTGAACTACCAATAGCCATTGCTGGAACAATAGCAAGTCCAATTTCAGTTTCTGTTGTACTCAAATCGGGTTGTATTGGTGGCTTTTTTCCAAATTCTTCAATATATAAGGATGGCGGTGAGATTTCTTTCGGTTCAGAACGACATTCACGTTCGAAATTTGTTAAATATTTTGGCTGTAATGGCAACATATCAACACTGCCGGTTGTAGCTGGACGAGGTTGTAGAGGTGCCAAAGATGAAGATGCGGATACTTCTTCATTATCAACTATTGAACAAAACTCATTCGCAATAAATGCGGAAATAATTGAAGAATACGAATTTACCCTCTTTTTGTAGACTATAAGGTCCATTATGGTGGAGGACCGCAAAACTAGGCATTGAAGGGCCTTGTAATGCCAGACCAATCACATTGACGCCATTTACATTGCCTATAATTACAAAAAAAAAAAAAACAAAGAGGAAGTTTCTATACTCAATAGACAGTTTGCAATACTGGAAGATCAATACTGAGCTATAAGCAGAAATTTTTTGGAAGTTGGCTACAGTTATACCGACCGGCTGCTAGATGGCGACACAGCTCTCAAACTTAGCGATTTCTACTATAGTGGATCAAGTCTTCAAGTAGGAGAAAGAGCCAATACGTGAGGCCAAATTCTCTTCATTTAATATAGGAAATGTTCAATCTGTTCAGAGATCACTAGTTTGAGTTAGCTTTGTCGCCATCTACTGGCGACTAGTGGAACAAACTCAGATACTACCACGTCATTTGAAATTGAATGATTACCTATTTTGGCGGTGCCGAATGAATCTTTGAACACAGCCGGATGATGATGTTTGACAGCATTCATTCGACGATTGACAGCATTGTCGACTTTTTTCCGTCTAGGCTGTTCAACTGGAAGGACTCGACGTCGTTTCTTTGGTAATTTCGAACGAGCCTATAAAATAATAAATATAGAATTTCCAATAATTGGAATTGATTCATATCACAATTTCGGTCAAAGTTCATTCTATTGTTTATGCCCTATCTAATAATTACCACTTTGATGAGTTGAGGAATAATCACTTTGATCATCCATCTATCAATAATGAAATAATTGATTGAAGTTCAATTACTTACTTGTGTGTGAGAATAGAACATTGAGAAATTTGACACGATTACTGGTACAGGTAGGGCAATTGTTAAAACACCAGCTAATGCACATAATGCTCCAACAAACATTCCGGCATAGGTTTTTGGTGCCATATCACCATAACCTACTGTTGTCATAGTAACAATGGCCCACCAAAGTCCTTCTGGAATACTCTTGAAACTGTTATTTGGATTATTCTAGAAATTAAATAACAGAGAGTTATATAGGAAATTGTGAATAGATGGGTTGAAATAGATTTCATTTTGTTATAAATCAATCTAAGGGTCGAAATTGTACCACTTATAATACTACTACCATCTATTGGAGACTGGAGTTATTTATTGTAGAGGATCTTTTTTTAGGAGGAGGTGGAGTACCAAAAGTCATAGGTAATTATTCAATTCCCAATGGCTATCCTTTAATTATACTACCCTTCATAACTAATATTGAAACTCCACCCTTCGATTATAGTTAATCTGGAAATTATCAATTCAAAGATTCCTAAATCGATAATTTGAAATATCAACTGGGGAAATTATTTTTACAAATTTAAATTGAATTGAAACTTAATCGAGAACAAGTGACTACCAGAAATTTGATCAACTGTGAAATATTATTGAATTATCAAGGGTTATTTCGATTCATAAATTTTCTATATTGTTTTTTGTCTATCCCAACCCTTGTTTTTGCTAATATTGAGATGATCCCTTAATTGAGTATCTCAAAATAGATAATTTCCAGTTGAGAAAATTTTATAACCCAATGATTGACGGGGGCTTACCTGTAATTTTTCAGCATAATAAACCAAACTGGCAAAAACAACAATACCTAATATCAAAAAAAATACCAATAAACCTAATTCTTTCGCTGATGCTTTGAATGTATGAATTAGAATTTTCAATCCTGGTGAATGTCGTGTCAATTTAAATAATCTCAAAATACGTATAATACTGATAAAGTCCAAAATTTGTGATTTCTTCTCAAATATCAATATCATATCGATATAGAAACTCAATGTAGCAGCAAAATCGATGATATTGACCGGTGATTTGAGAAATTCAATTACATTAGGAGCCACCTGAAATAGTAAATAATCATAATAAAAGGTTATATCAGATGATGACGTCAATAACAGTGAGGTTATGTTGGTTTAAGGTCGATATTCCAGCATTTTAGATAATCAGATTTTATTTTTTACGATTCTCAAATATTCGATGTTGTTGTCATAAATTCAAATTCTCCCCTATTCACGTCTTATTTCGCCACCCTATTAAATTATTGCACCATTTTACTTCTCAGTTAAAGTTGTTGTTGTTTTTTTGCAAAGAAACATTCTCATCTCAATTAGGTGCGTTATTGTTTATAACTCACTTGTTTTGGATTTCAAGTATTATTGTTGTGTTAAGTAATTGAAATGGGTTAGGTATGTGTTTGGGGTAGTTTCTATAGGAATTTAAGTGTTTTTGTCTAAGTTTGTTATTATTTAAGTTGTTGTTATGTGAACACATATCCTGATGAGGTGTAATTTCACATTTAGCTATTTACAACAATTACTGAAATTAATTTACAGGAATTATTTGAATTCAAGTTGTTGTAATTTCTAAGATTTCAGTTTTACTTCAGCTATTTTATTGTAATGATTTTCTTATTTAATTTTTTCTCTCATTAGAATCAAAATTAAGATTGAAACAAATTTAATCGAAATATAATCCAGAAGTCGAAACAAATAGAAAATGTAAATTTACATTGTATTAAAATATCAATTAGAGATCTCTAATAATAATTTTCTTATGATTAAAGTGGACTTTTTCGTAAAACTCCACTCCACAGATCGTTTTATCGCTTTTATTTGTATAAAAAACGAGGTGTAAACATCAAAAAATAGACTATCAAGATTAGAAAATGTTCGAAAGGTCGTCACATTCCGCTCTGACGTAATTGTCTAATAATTATTTTACAGAATTCTGTAATTTTTATAGTAATTGGGCTACATCGGCCTTGCTTACATTATTCACTATTATCGTTGAATTCTACTTGTAGCTAGTAGGAAATTGTTTTTTTTTTTTCATTACACGTGCGCCCTCTAGTAGGCGCGACGCAATTTACCCATTCACATCAACGTCATTTTATTACCAATTAAAATCTAAAATATTCACAAGAACAAACTTAAGTTTTCCTCAACGTATTTTAGATATTTCAGACAATAAGTTCTTTATTGTTGTACTCGATTTTCCATACTTTTGAGCCCAGATGGTGCTATATTATATTGTTTGTAGTTTTGTTTTTCCGGCACATTTATGAACCCATTGCTGAGGTCTCAAATTAATTTCCAGATATCACGTATTTTTATTGTTTTTTATTTTATTTCAGTATGCGATATAATTGGTTCCGACTGCCAAGTCCGTTGAATCGAGACTGTTTTTTTTTTTTTTATTTCCTTATATGTCGTCTTAATTTGATGTAAACTCGCTCGAAATGTTCAAAATTGAATTCTTATTATAAATGGGAAATTCTTCAATAGAGGAATTGACGGAAAATTCAAAGAATCGTAAAAATAACGATCAACAGTTTTTCTTTTGACTTTTCTACTATCAAAATATAGATATTTAAATTATAGCGCATTCGTTCATGGGCTATCAATGTCACCTACTATTTTAGAGAGGCGAAATAATCCAGTTACCAATCAATTTTCTCGCATCCGTTGTCTTGACAACCGCTTTAATGTGAAGGGAAGTGGGGATAAGTGAGAGTTTAAGTCGCGCTTTAGTCGGCCCATAGCTGAAAAGACTCTATTTATATCGATTTTATTCGAAATTGACTCCATTAAATCTGAGGTTGAATTGCTAGTTGGGGTCAAACAACTTGGCTGTCTTTGATGTTCTATGATCGATAATTCGAACTGTACACGCACATCAATAACAGCCCGTATAAAGAGTACCTAACAATTTCAATAATTGTAAATATTTTTCATTAGAGTAATGATTTTATCGAATAATTCTAATAAAGTAGCTAAAGTAATAAAAGAAAAACCATGAAAAATTCAAATTTTCTAATAAAGTAAAGTTGTTATCACTTTTATAGCTTAAAGTTTCATAGCTATTTGAACTATAAAAGTGAACTTTTTTGTCCGGATTCTCTCATTTTTTCCCCATAAATCATAATGTTCTCATAAATTTCTTATTTTATCAAGTCGATCTCATATATTATCCGTTGACGGTTCAACACTCATAAAAATAAATATTTGATAATATAATCACACTATGCTCTGAAGGTATCCATAAAATTCGTGGAGATTTTCTATATTGAACCTTTGGAATGAACAAAAAAGCAATAAGCATAGAGACACAACATAAAACTAGTAATGGAAATCCGTAGAGATTGCACTATAAATTTCCCATTTCGCAAAAGAAATCATAAATTAGAACAATATACAGTGAAACCTATAATATTAGAAAATTCTCCAATTTTATAGAGGTTATTATTTGGTAAATAGAGTTTTTTCTCTAGATTCACTCTCAGTACTTGCAGAATCAATTATTGAATCGATTTTCCAACATTAAACGTGTTTGTTTGGTTACTCGTATTTCTAAAATTGGAAAACTTTGTTCTACCAAATAGATAAATATTTGACGTGATTATTGGACGTCCCTTGACAATCGAGCGAGATATTTTACCGAGATTTGAAGATAGTAAACTCGGAAAGTTTGCTCCATAAACAATGAAACTACACGCGACTAGTTGTAATAAGGACGACAGCCTGTATAAAAAGTGAGATACGATTTTCTATCAGTCTCCGGTTTACAATATAAAAAATTCTAGTGCATTCAATCATAGACCAACACTGTTGTCAAAGCGTGATCTCATCTATTATTTTGACAATCCCCTCCTTTTAATGGTGGGAGGTGAAGTCTCGCCTCTATTGGTTTATTACCAAATGAGCTATAATATCTCTGGTTTTTTTTCGTATTGTTTGTGGAGCAAAGATTCAATTTGCTTCTTTGGATTGATTATTTGATTATAGTATTGTTTGAAGAGCCCTCAAGTATACCCAAAGACTTATCTTTACAGAGCAGCCGTTACAACGAAACATTTAACTTACAATTAATCTGACTGCAATCTCGAATGTAAACCAAGCATTACAAATATGCTCAACAATAAGGAAATATGGATGTGGTTCTGTACAAGCTTGACTTTCAACAATATTTTTCATTAATGATTCACAATCAACTCTCAATCCAGGATGTGTTTTCAAACAGAACGATAATACAGATGCACAGATGAAAAATACTGAAGCTCCAGCAACTATCTAAAATATAATCGGAATTTTCACTGTTGGAATTATTCAATTTTTATCAAAATATATCATGCAAAACAAACGAAACAATCGAAGCACTTTTCAAAAAGCATCGACTACGTGTTGATTTTAGTTAAGTTATTCATCAATTGAATTTCGAGCTAATGGAAAACATGCAAATAACGTTGAATGAAAGGCAAAAATTGTTTTTTTGTTTTCATTGTTGAAATAAGAAAATAAACGAAAATTAGAATTTGTTAATACAAAACAATCACATTTCGATGATGGACGTTGAGCGGCGGTACCTTTGCCGAGGAGGAGGAGTATGGTTCATCGAATAATGCCCAAATTTTCGGCTTAAGTCGTTGCCATTTTGTCAATGTACCAGCATAGTATGCTTCTTCATAACCGAACATTCTAGCCACTTCCTCATCACTAGGTCGTTCTGAATCTATATCCAATTTATCCAGAATTGCCAGAGTTGCCTGCAATCAAAAAATTTCGAATATTTTTTCGTAGAATTGAGCACAATAAGAAAATATTTGTCGCGACCTCTCGAATTGAAAATCGATTATAATAATAGGGATGAGGCATGGAATATGGGTGAAGGAGATAAATCTAACTTGTATTATTGACATATTTTCATCGGCAGCAATCCTTTCAGGATTCTGTATATTGATAGAACTATCGCAATTCAGACAGATTCTAGTCCCTTAACAAGTTCCTAAAATTGTTGGAGCCAAGTCACATAACCCTTTGATCTTTCGTCATCACCATCCATTAATCGACTGTAATTTGAAAGATTGATAATGGAACAAGTCTGCACCAATGCTTATAATTCGGATTGAGGAAATCTAAAAATGAAGCTTTTGTATGAAACTGGGACATAAAATATGGATCTAGAGACAAATCAAATATTTATTGTTGTTTTCATTGAGATTAATCCTCTTAGAATTCTGAATATTCATGGAAATATCGGAATTTAGATCAGATTCTAATCCCTTAGCAATTTTCTATATGTTTCAAAAGCAGGTCTCCTGATTCTCATCGCAACTGTAATTTGGAAGATTACTCAACGATCAGGTCCGCAGTAAAGTAGCTAAATTTAAGGACATACTCAATAATCAGGATTGAAGATATCAACTATTTGAATTGAGCCAATCATGTGGTGGGGGTATTGAAGAGAAAAGCCATACTTGATAACAGTGGCTCCAAAAATTCCACTCTAGAACCACTGTTTGAATATTGTCAAGATTCACACAACTATCATCGAGCTTCAATTAACTAGATTTGTCCTACTTGAATTTTTACTATTGAATTGAGGTTAGAACAGCTGAGAATGAATCAACGATCTCTAATTGGATCGAGCCTTCGGTATTCAAAGTACAACATGAAATTGTGATGAAACAGATGTATTCCTCTCATATTTATAAGCCAACATTTGACAAAAGTAGACACTTGCGCCCTCTATCTTCGAATTCACTACTCCTATATTCCATTGAATGGATGTGTATAACAAAGGCGGGATGTAAACCTTTATTTTGATCCTTAACCTCGATTGAGAGTGGTATATGTATAGAGACTCATTAAAAATTTATCCGAGAAATTTATAGGAGACCGAATATACTTCTATGTTTTGATGGAAAAAAAATCTACAGTATAAATTCGTATTGATAAAATATAAAGGATAAAACATTTGAATGTTGAAATTTTTTTCTACTTAAGATTTCAATTATTCTGTTTCTCTTCTTCGTATTTAGTTCGTTCAAAGCTCTGTTCGATTTCGAATGTAATTAATTATAAGTCAACAACAAAACTTTTTTTGTTGTTAATTCACTAATTATTCCATTTTCAAAAAATTGACTTTTACTAATTTCCCAAATATTCTCTCCAGTTTCTCTTCATTCCTCGATAGGAAACAATACAATTATAAAAAAAAAGAATTCTATTAAAATCTAATAAACTTCGGTTTATCTCATTTATAATTCACCCTTATCATCCGGTGAAGTGATTCTGATTAAACCACTAAGTAGACTTAAGATCTCATTAATTCTAATTGCCGGACCTCTCCTATAAGCCGGATGAAGAAAATATACAAGATTATTCTTCAATAGAGAAAGATATAGAATAGAAGTTATAAATTTTGTCGTCTTTTGTTTTTTTGTGTATATGTTGTTTTTACTTTAGAGCACCTGAAATCTCGAGGGATGTAGGGATGTAGAAAAACGAAATTTATTTTTAACGTGAAAATGGAATAAGTCAAGTTTTATACTGATTATACATAATACAAATCGATTTGTTTCGACAAAAATGCTGAATTGTCGAAAAAAACAGCATTTTAAGCATTATATTTCAACCAATCACACGTGTTTCCTATGAAAATGCCTATCTGTTTGCCCGTAGGTCGTTCAGTATGTAATAAAAATGCAAATTCTCAAAGGATATTTGTTAAAATTCATATATTTGTTTATTTTATGTTCACCATAATATAAAATAGGGAAATCAGAGATACCAACTGTATAAGTTGTTTATTATTATTGCAATCTAAATTGGGTGTTTATTGTAAAAGTTGGCTGCTTAGTTGTCACAATCGTCGAGTTACTTGATTAGAAAAAATAAGTATTGTGTTTTTTTTGTGACGTCATTAATATTGATGACGTGTCGGATTTAGTTCTAAATCTGCCGATATATTTGTTTGTTGTGATTTTTACAATTGAATCCTCTCAAAGCTTCTTACATTATTATTCATTTGTTTTGTAATGCAATCGATAGATGGATGGATGGATGTTTCTCACCTGTGTATCCCTATGGATGCTGTACGTGCTCCAACAGCACGGTTCCACTTGGTTGGAGTCCAATCCCCAAAACTCCAACTCCTCCTCGAACAAAGGTCCGCACACATTCGTTGGATAATGAAGTTTTCCAGTTCTACAAATCAAATCGAAATATATATTTATTTACGTAGGTATAAAATTACACAACAACAAAATCGATTGTAATCGACTTAAATCGCCTGATCCGGATTATCGGGTGTATTTTTTAGTTCAATCAAATTTATGTTTTGATTGACAATCAGCGATATTATTACGTCAATCATGAGAAACAGCGTGATTGGTGGTGTTTTAGCGCGCTTTCTTGATAGCCAATCAAATTAAGAGATATAATAGTATTTAGGTTAGTTACACTAAAAACACTAGATGGCGCAACATATTTTTACGGATACACACATCCGACATCTACCACTTAATCGGTTTAATTCAAATTGAATAGGAATCTGTGTGAAATCTTTCGGTTTGTTTTTTTTTGTAGATATGAACGAAAAACAAAACTTTACTTATACTTTATACTTGACTTACTCAGCAAGTTATTCTACTATAAAAATTCAAATTTTTAGTGCCTGAGGTTTAATGAAATATGGATTATGCTATGATCGGGAATAAACAAGCTCAGGCTTATGAACAAATGATTTCGTCATTATCTTTTTATTGAGACTATTAAAAGGACAGCCTGTATATTTAATTTTTTGCTAAAATTCATCAAAACTAGCTGACGCTTAGCGTTTTTTTCGCTTTTCCCACAAAATTGATAGAAATTAGCTTGATTTTCCTAGATTTTTCGAATTTTTTGAAGAAAATTTGTACAAATTGTCGCTGATCTTAGTTATTCGATTTGATAGATGAAAATTTACTGAATTTCTAGCGAAATACTGATTTTTCTTTAGTTTTTCGCGAATTTTGTCCAGAAATGTGTTGAAATTATCGACTAGATCTTTAGTGAAATACCGGATTTTTTCGGATGGTCGTGTTAGAGAGGTTTTCTTACCTGTAATAGTTGAGGATTTGTGCAAAAACTCCCGGATGTCGGTCGAAAAAATACTCATTCAATATTGGATCATAATTAGCTAAGGCTTCCGTTAATCGTGATAAACGTGTCGCTGGTATTTTCTTTAATGTAGCTTTATAAGTTTCATAACGGATACCGCCAACATTTAATATGATGCGATTCTCGCCGTCCATGATGATAACGCCATCATTATCATAACATAAGAATAATAAAATAACCAAATTTTTCTATTAATCCTGTAAAAAAAACAAAAAATATAGGACAACATGAAATATGAGATTTTTAAGAAGAAAAAAAGTCGATTTTAGTCACGATTCTTTCACTTTCGACGATCATGAAATATTCAACATTTAATTTCAGCTTGTGAGATTTCAGTGGTGCAGATCGTTCGCTCGTAAAACTGAATTGTCGCTACTGAAAAACTTACAAGACTTTAATTAAATGAAATATTCCCATTATAATTGCGTCAATGTTATTTAAACAATCCATTATTTATTCATTGAGCCAGTTTATTATGTTGGGACAATTTGAAATTATTATGGAATAATATGAATATTTCAGTTTTCAGTTGATTGCCTGAAGAGATCCCGAATAATAGATAGTTATGGTTGAAAGAGCTATATAAAGTTTGCTTATGATTCAATTCAGTGGAATCGGCTGAAAAACAAAATTGAATATTTTATTTTCAGAAAAATGCGGAATATTTCCAGTTTTTATTATCAATCGTCAAGTCACTATAATAAACATTAAAACTATTAAATGCTTTTAATAGATTTATAGATATATAGAATCAAATATTTCAGGGACGTTTCAGGAATTTCGTCGCAATTGTGATGAGTGGAACGTTCAGAATTTTGAACCCACTGCAAATGTCGAAAGCTCAAATTGTTGGTTGGAAATTATTAAAATTTCTATGTCTGCAATGCTGTTCTATTTCAGCCAAACAAATGTCGACAAATTCCAGAATATAAATCGGTTATTTGTAGTCTTCACCCATCATTAATCTAAATGTCGTTCTAATGTCACAACTATAACGTTGCGATATTCGTAAGACAATTGCACTAAAAGAAACTGAAAAAGACCCGAAATTGAGTGATTTATTCAGCGAAGAAATGTGTAAAATCGTATTTTGTTGGAAATTTTATCATTTTCCGCCAAAAAATTTGTGAGTTTCGAAATTGGAGAAAATTTATTGCTAACGTGAAAACACAGTTTTTTCTATGTCACTTTTCGCAGTTATTTCGAGAGTTGAGCAACTATGCGAAGAAGTCTCCTTCATCTCCCTACAGTCCGCTGTGTTCGCTAAACTCTACGGATTAGTTCGAGAGAAATTTCCAGTTTTTCAGTTTTGTGGGTTTTAGCAGTTTCACTGAAATACGAACGTTTTGTTGATCTAGGAACAGGATATTCAGGCATTAACCAGGATATACTTGTATCCCGATTTTAATTAGCGAACACCTAATTAAGTGAAAGAGAAAAAAACAAAATTACTCGAGAAACTTGAATTTTTATTTTTAGGAAAAAAAATGTTTGTAAAAACGTTGAATTATCATTTTTTTTCTCGAATGTTACTGAATAACCGTGGATTTTCATGAATAATTAAAATCATGTTCAACTTTATCCTTTTCAATGAAAAAACATTTGTCATTCGTTATATTATCCTGCCAACAGCACACTATAACAATTTGGAATAGACCCTTTACAAATCCTTGTCAACTTTGTTGTATAGAATAGGACATGAAAAAAGGACATTACCTTAGGGGATTTCAGGATCAGTCAACTTTTTATGGTTGGGCACAAAAAATTCAATTTTTAAACCAAATTTCTGACAAATATCAAAATACACTCGAATAATAATAATAATAATAATAAGAATAATAATGTTGATTAATTTGAATGAATTTGAAAATTAATTGAGATAAAACTCCGCTATTTTTATTGTTGTGAAAAGTCAGGAAGAAGCTTTAAGTCAATCAAGTTTATTAGGAGAGAAAATTCTCTGTTTATGAATATAAATTTCCATAGTTATAAGCTATAGTCGCTTAGATACGGTGAGCTTAATTCGATTTATACGATAATTATGTGTTCTCTGTTAACGACAAGCTAAAAATATTTTATTATGTAAAGTTAAATTAAGCGATAATTTCCATATTCTCTTGTTAATTATTTTATAATTAAGTTACTGACGCACCTTTTAACTTGCTATTTATTTCAATTTAACATCATATTAAGAAAGTGGTTGAAAATCGGCATCATTGAGCCGGAAATGTTCGAGAAATTTGAATTAGGCGCGCTCAATCGCAATTCTGACCAATTATCTTAAGCTGAGCGCGAGCGCCACCTCTCCGATCGCACTTCGAACTATTTCAGTGGCTCTTAAACATGAAAATGAGGTAATTTTGTAATTACAAATCGATAAACTTTTCCGAAATAATCAATTCCGTCGTTTTTTAGATAGAAAGTTGGCCAAAATCTGAAAATTCTGATTGCAAACTAGAAAATTTCCAGGACTCATGGAAATTCTCATTGATCATCAAAAATCGATAACATCCAGTTTGCTTAGAAACGTGCAAAAATAATGAAGAATTGTAAATGAAAGAGGAAATCTCCAAGAGAACTTTCCATACGGGAAAAGTAATCCTCTGTCTTTTCGCGTTTTCTACATTTTTGACATCAATCAAAGAAACTTTTCCCATTTTATCGTTTCACTAATTTAAAATATATTAAATTGTCATTTTAAAACACAGAAGGAAATGTCGAAACATGAGAAAATTTGTTTTCTATAACAATCATGAAGGAAAATTGAATGACGCCATTCTTAAAGAAACTGTGGAAATTATTTTGATAACGATAAAAAAGTTGATTTAAGAAATAAAATTTCTTGATAAATAATGATTCAATGCAAAAATATCTATTGTCGAGTTATAGTCGATTCAACTATGGACCAACATAGGCGGGACTCAACTGTCACTCATCACTCCTCCCACACAAATTGAAAGTTGTCATGGAAACAGACAATAGTCACTTTTTTTGTAAT
>JAZBGZ010000649.1:5080-31195 GCA_037414795.1 Stenodera caucasica | reverse complement strand
AATAAACAATCCTCAAGATTGCACTTTCAAACCACTATTTTCTTCATACAAGCGAATTGCTGTTCTTTCCCGTCCAATTCCATATTCTATGGATTGGCAATGTACAATGTTTTCATTGTGATTGAAAATTTGTTGAACTGTACTTTTTGTGTTTGTATAAGGCCTTATACGACAAATTTTGCCGAAATTACTTGCAGTAAGCCTGTTTCGCCTTTGGCGATGCCGTTCGTTGTTGTCCCGTTGTCAGATTGTTTTTTCCTGTGTATTATCAATATCTAAGCTCGAAATGTCATCTTGGAACTTTTGTTTAGCATCTTTCAACTCTTCTTCATTCATGTCAGGAATGCATTCTGCATCTACTAATGACTGTTCGCCGTAGTCAAAATCTTCACCATGAAAATGACATTTGGGTTTTTTGTTTTTGATCTTGTTCTTTCATTGAAATGTGATGAAACAATTTCACCCACATATCCATCATCCATATCTGCTGTTATTTGCTCCACAAATGAATTTTTCTTATTGTAATTTACAGCGGCTGCGTAGCATTTACCTCCATACGAACCCTTCAGTGAATAATTGATTCGTTTGCTCCCAATCATTTTTTTCACGACAGAATTACATGTTTTGGCCGCATTATTATCTAAATCATACAGCAAGCTCGATGATAGATTTTTCATTCTGTTCAAAGCTTTATCGAACGTTTCATATACAGAGCAATTTTCAAATTGCTTCCAGGAAGAATGTTGGACCTGTCCAGCATGTTTACAGTAATATATATCACAGTTCGCATGATTTCCAAAAATATGTTTTGGCCCATTCAAAATATCACGCTTCAAATTTAATATTTTTGCATGCGGTAAGGTGTTTGTCAGCCTTACGATACTTCACAGCTGAAACTATTGCTGTTTTCAGGGGCATTACTTAATTTTTGAGGAAATCCCTACATAAGGGATTTCCTCGTATGCATTTTGTGCAGTCTCTAATTTTATTAGAATAATTGCGTGAAATATGATTCCGACATTCAATTTCTTCAATACGACAATTGGGGCCATATACTCGTGATTCGCATAATGTTTTGTATACGCTACTATCACCATGACCAATTACTTTTGTATAACGTTAATTATGCATCTCTCAAGATTTTTGAAATCCCTCCAATCACTCCATTGCTGTTAAATTTTTGTTGAAATTTTTGAAGCATTCATGCTCTTTGTTTTCTTTCAGTCTTTTATTTTTTTCACACATCACGCAGTATTTATTGCGTACTCCGACGGATAATATATTTTTGGTTCTTGCACCTGATCCAGCATTGTAATTTGTTTTTTAAGATCTTTTGCTCCATGCCCTGTCAACAATAATAGCGATGCTGAGGATGCCATCTTGAACATCCCCAACTTCTATTGCCAGGGCATGTTCTTGGCGTCCTGCTTCGAGCATTGATTCCAACGCCAATCTTTGTTTTTTTCAAAATTTCCACTTTTTTTTTATGTATGTGTTTTTACTTATGGGTGGTGTATCTAATGCGGCCAAAGTTTGTGACAATTGAACATAACCTGTACCACTTTGGATGGCACCAACTACCGCTGCGCTATTCGCATCATTTGAGTTATTATTTTGGGTACTAATGACCCTCCCTTTCTACACATGTTACATTCGTAATGTATGATACTATTCAGTCCAATTCTTGTTTCTTTGATTATTTTCTCATCGATATAACTACAATAAGTGCTTTCATGTTGAATTTCTTTCAGAGATGTGACTAAATGTTGAAGATCAACAATACGCTGACCTGTTGATTATATATTCGGGAGACCTTTTTGTCTCCTTTTCGATATTTTGCGATTCTTCGTTATGCATGAGGGGGATGGTAGAGAGAGGTTGCTTAATTTTCTTACCCACTACTTGACGACTCTTACGTTTTAAAGATGAGAATGGTTTTTTATGACTTATTTCCAAACAAATTTAATGAATTGGATCAGTAGAAAATCGAAGTAACTAGAGAATACAACAAATAAAAAACTATTAAAAAAATTAATAAGAGTGATTAGTGAGAAAATAGAATAAATGAACAAAAACAATACACTAAAGAATAATTCAAAAACTACCAAACTAAAAAATGAACTACTAGACTGATGAATCAAGTGAAATCTACTAGAAGATTAATAAGATTGATTAATAAAAAAATTCAGCGATTGGCGAGTAATCAAAAACAAAAAGTACCTAATCAAAAAATACTAAGCTTAAAAAATGAACAATTTAACCAAACTAATACAAGTGAAGTATTATAAAACAAATTAATAATATTGATATATAAGAAAATCAAGCAATTAGAGAATAAAAGAGCACAGAACTAGTTACTAAAAAATTAATCAAGAAGTACTAAGCTAAAGAACTGAATTATGTAACTAAACTAATGCAACAAGTAAAATAGTATCAAACATATGAATAATATTGATTAATTAAATTAGCAATTAGAGAATAAACAAGAACAAAACTAGTTACTAAAAAATTGATCAAAAAGTACCAAGCTAAAATAATAAACTCAAGTAATACAAGTGAAAAAAAATGAAAACAATTAAAAAAGAAATAATAATAGTAATAATAGTAATAATAATAATAATAATAAAAATAAGCAACAAGCAAATGCAATAGCAATAATATAACAAACCAATCAATCGGAAGCTCCCGAAGCAAAAATCAAGAAAATAACGATAACACCCTTTCTTCGTGCAAAACACTAGAAAGAAAAAATTCTTTGTACCAAATTTGATTACATTTGCAATTCTTGGAAAAATCTGTCTGAAATCGATATAGTATAAACTTATCGCAATAAAAATGATAACGCCTGATATTTAGGTTCTTCCAAGAACTTTTATTGCCGAGAATTAGCTGTAAAATAAATAAGACCTTATTATCGAAGGCGGGGTGCGAGGGTGCCAGTCCACTTTTGAATTATTTTTATATACATAGGTAGAGAAACTCTTTCTATTCATACCATAATTTACCCTTTGTGCCTTTTCTGAGTTTCAAGGGAGAAAATGAGGATTGAAGTCAGCCCTGCAAAATCAGTGAGCATATCCCACAACGGCTCAATATTTTAGCATGTTGCAAACACTGAAGCGTAGCCAGATTCGGGTGCTATCAGATGATGTAATCAAAAGTTCAAAAATAGTCTTAGCGGTGGTGGTATAATTGATTATAAGCTTATTTTTCTAATGACTATGGTTTGCTTAATTTTCATCAAATCTAAAAATAGTTCAATCAAAAAAGAATGAATAGGATATTATTTGTACGTACACAAAAAATCTACCCCTAATTATTTCAAATGAGATAAAAAAAAATGATAAAATTTGAATTAAATTTGAAATAACTAAGGGTAGATTTTTTGTCTACATACAAATGATATCCTCTGCATTCTAAGAATAATTTTGAAATTTTGATCGCATCATCTGATAGCATCCGAATCTGGCTACAATTCAGTGTTTGTGACATGCTAAAACATTGAGCCATTTTGGAGATATGCCCAAAACACTGATTTTGCAGGGTTGACTTCAACCCTCATTTTCTCTATCTATGTATATAAAAATAATTCAAAATGGACTTGGCACCCTCGCACACCGTTCGCTTGCAAAAATTATTTGTTTGAAAAATCAAATAATTATTACCAATAATTTTTTTTGTACAACTTTGATGTTTTTATGATTAGAATCTTTATTAGGAAAAAAAAAACATGAAAATTGGTTCACTATAGACGGGTTCAGAGGTACAAACCTAACTTCACCCTACTATAAGATTCCTTATAATAAATTTCATATTTATAATTCATTCCGTGCAATAATGTTTGTCTCTATAATTAATTCTTATATTTTGCAAACAAATCGTTTTACGCGAGTAACTATCTATTGTAAGTCAACTGAAAACATACTCATCATATCATGTAATACTATTGTGACAATTCATTTGCTCAATTGGCTTTGAAGCCGGACTATTCGTTTGAAATAAATCACGGTGGTTGGTCTCCTATTATCGTGCCATATATTTCTATCAGTAAGAAATGAAAATAGTAGTGGGAGACGAGAACTTGGTTGCCTAGTTCACTTATTTTCTGCTCATAATTTTCACTGTTCAAATGGGTATTTACAAAAAAATAGGACGATTTTACAAAAATGGACAAGGTAGCACCCTGTACCACAACGGCACTTATCAACTCTGTAAATTTCATTCGAATATCTTCATCATTGAAGGAGAGATAAGTGAAATCGGACAATCAGTTTTTTGAGCTTTTTGGAAAATGATCAACTTTTTGGAAATTCGGATAAGTTAGCACCCTGGAGACTCCCCCCACTTAACCTATCAAATAGCGATTTCCTCTTCATCTGCCAAACTGCTCGCGTAAAAAGTAAAATGCGTTACATAAAATTCACCGATTGTGAACCGAAGTCTTAAGCTTTTTCGGTAGTTTTGCCAAGATCTCTGCTTCACATTTTGCTGGTAGCTCTATATTTACGATAACAATAATTTTACAATGTCTATTTCCCATTTCAATTGTGGTTACGTCATAAAAATTTTCTTCACTTTCATTTTCATCTTCGTCTAGATCATCAGCCAGCTCTAATTTTACATTTTCAATTGTCCTAATTCACAAACAATAAAATTAAATTTTCCCAAAATACCATGTTCTTTTAAAGCAACATTTACACTTATTCTACCTGAACAATCCAAATCATGACCGGTAACTCCTCTTAGTAATACTGCAGTATCTTCCAATTGAAATCCCTTTGCACAGTATGGGCTAATAATAGATACTTTCTATCCAGTATCAACCATCAATTTTACTACAATCCCTTGTTTTATTATTAACTAAGGGTTGACTTCATTGTTGCTTGATTCGTTTTGGTTCTTTATAGTCAGCTGATTCTCTTTAAATTGTTTATATTGGCTAGTTTTCTTGACTTTGAATTTACATACTGTGGATAGGGGTTGTTGATTCACATTTGACGATGATCGCAGTGCTGTCGTGGCAAGTTCTTTCTTTGTATCAGCCACCTTCATCAAAATGTACTAAATTGTACTGCGAAGATGTGATAGTCTCGCCAATAGAGGAAATTTCGAAAGGAAACGGTTTTGTTTCTAAAGTGTTACAGTCTAAGTACCTTCAACGAGAGAGATTTTGGGCATCGTTTTAAAAACAGGTCATGAAATTAATGAATTAATAAATTTATTTTCTTGTTCAAAAGAAAATGTACAAAAAGGCATTATTTCTTGAATGTTTATGAATAATATGAGAAAAACGTACGTATTTTGAAACTATATAGGTAATAATTAGAAATAAGAAAAAAAATATTCCAACAAGAAAAAATGAAAAAATACAAAAACATCATAACAAAACAATTCAAACTTCAACAATTGAATAATTGAAAATCAAAAATTACTGAACAGTAGAATACAATTACTTTTTCACTTTCAACATATCTGATGTTGGGTTCCATTCGTAACAAGTTGTAGCTCGCATCATTTCTTTAGTTAATAATAAATTATGACACGTGTTAACATCTAAACAATTTTTGTTATTTTCTTTGATAAGATTCAATGATGGATATATACGTTGAGCTGCAGCACTGCCATGAGGTAAACATAATAATTATATTCTCGAAAAATACTTGTAACGTAGAAAATAACTTTTTTTCAAGAGCGTTTTTGAGACTTCCTTATTTCTGTACCAATATTTTCAAATCCATGTCTTTGTCAAATTTATCTGCTGGTAATTCCGATAACACTCTCCATTCTGTAATAATCATTTCAAAATTATTTTCATTCACCATATTGGCAAGTTTTCTAACTAACGGAATAATAGAAGAGGCCTTATTACTACAAAATATATGTTGTGTCCAGCCAAGTAAGTTGTGTATACAACTCGTCCCCAAATGGAAATCTATCTTTTATCTGTGAAGCTAGTTCAATGTAAAAATTCAAACAATTTAATCGAAAATTATGCAGTTTTTGTGAAGCTATTTGACTATTTCCAATCATTTCTTTTACTTGAAAGCCAGAGTATATATTTTCTAGAGGTAAAAAATTTGACGGATCTTTTATATCCAAGTTTATTAATTTCAGTATTATTATAATAATTCGATTTCATATAATTTTTCAAGATCTGTTTGTATGTTGATGAAATATGAGGTAGCAACTGATGCAGTCTTGACTTCTCCAATTGAAATTTAATGTTAATTGCATTTATTATTTTTAAAATGTATGACAAAGTATTAAGATACATTTTATTGATATTATTGTTCAAAGCCGACAACATATTTTTGATTTTAATTGATGGTTCTTTATATAGAGAGTTAGTAAAGTATGAAATTAAGGGGTGGTATTGTTCTAAAACCTATTCACCACTTGTTCTAGTAAGAGCCACCTTGTTTCTGACGGTCTTGAAATTTTATGTGGTTTCAATTCACAAAATTTTTGAAATTCTTTGATTACTCCAATTCTTTTAGAGGTACAACCAAAATGAGAGTATATATCTTTCACTAAATCTTCAACCGATCTTGATGTTTTCGTACAAGCATAAGATGAACACAAATTAAATGAATGAGATTTACAACTAACGACTGCTATTTGTGGCAGTCTTTTTCTCAGTAACGCTTGGACCCCATTTAATTGTCCCATTATTGTACTACAATCGTCTGCCACAAACCCAGCCATATTCTCTATTTTGATGTTAGCTGAAAATAAATAATTAATGATACAGTCGTGAATACCCAATGCTGTACTTCCATTTGCTAATTCCAACAATCCTAAGAAAGTATCAATAACCTTATGATTTTAAAAATGGCGATCTAGTATTGCTAGACATGTTTTTGTTGAGATATCTGTAGTCTCATCAATGAAAAATAAAATCTTTTATTTATATCTTGAACAATTTTGTTCAAAACATAAGGACCTATCACATTAGTTACTAGTCCAGTAGTTTTAGTGCGACACCAGCAATATAGGAATTGATTTGATTAGGTTTGGTAAATGTTCCATAACATTAAATGAAAGGTCATGTTCGGCCACAAAGGCAGCTAGTTTTAATTCTCATTCTTTAATTAGACATTAATTTTTGCAGATTGTTTTTGAAAAAACAATCTGCGAAATCAATAGAATCAATAGACTCACTAACAACATTCTTTTTATATAAATCATTCTTGTCCTGCCTCTCTAAATGAGCACGATTACCCTCATTTTCCTTATTACAAATTTTAAAAAATGCAAAGTTACTATTAATAGCATTTTGGCACCACTCAAGATCTATCTCCCACTGACTCGAATATTTTTGTATATACGGTAGAAACTGTACTGAAGCTCATTGTAAATAACGTCAATTAATGAGGTTCCAATATTTATTACAATATCAAGATATTAATAAATATATAGATGAAAAGAAAACAAGATAAATCGCAAAATCGAACAAAAAACAATTAAATTCAGAATAAATCACAAATTTTTGTTTGTTTTCGGGCGTTTATTCTAGCTTTCATCGCTAGTTCCCGAAGTTCGCGTAGTAAAATGAGTTTGTGAGGCGGAATATCATTCTCTGATGCCCAAGACAAACAAAAATCAAAGCAAGAAATATCTTTTTCATGTCTCACCCGCGACACGATTGCTTCGTCATCTAAAGTTGTTTTCTATCATCATTGTTATTATATTCTTCGAGAATATTTGCATCATCCAGCATCATTGCTTGGTTCTCTTCAGCCCCCGCCACCCATTCGTTATTCTCTTAATTTGTGAGTGATTTGTCCAGTTTTCGGGATAGCTTAACGGTTGAGTTGAGTTCTTCATTATTATAATTTTTACGAACAAGCTCACCTCGCGGGACGTCATCATCTTGTTCTCAATCATCAATACTAGCTCTGCCGAGCAAATTTCTCCAAGATTTATTTATCAACTCAATAGAAACTTGTTGTCACGCCTCATCTAGTTTTTCAGTTTTTCAAACTGAATTTCCTCAATATATCTGCCAACGTCCCTTTAGACTCCACAATGACCTTCAGCAACTTCTTCCGGTATTGTAGCTTAATTGCCTGTACCACATGTTGATCCATAAGTTGCAGAATAGAAGTGCAATTAGGAGGCATATACATCACCGTAATTTGGCCGTCATCCGTGGATAGTTCGAGGGAATGCCCTGGAGCGTTGTTCAAGAGTGAAAGAGCTGTAGAAGGCAAATTTAGTTCCCTTATTATTTTCTTTACAGCGGGGACAAAACAGACCACTTTCATCGGCATTATAAATCTGATCTCGAGTCAGATTCAGTTCACAAATTTTTGCTTCCAATTTAGTTCTGAAGGGCTCAACTACAGAAAAATCACTGGACATTTTTTCACCAGTCAGTTATCGGATACCGTATCGCTCTTTAAACTTGCAAAGCCAACCAAGACTTGCTTCAAATTCATTGTTGTTGGCAATTTGCTGGTGAAAAGATTTTGCTTTTTCACAAATGATCTCCCCAGATATAGGTGTCCCTGTAATAAAATTAAGTGGTTCATTTATATACAGTAGAGCGTCGATTATCCGAACTAATTGGAACCGAGGCGTGTTCGGATAGCGAAATGTTCAGATAATCAAACAAAAATCGAAATTTAACAGAAAAATTTATTTATGTACATATTTAATATATTAACGTGAAATTAATCAAACAAAAAAACAAATAACGCAAAATAAAGAAGATTCTAAATTTGAAATACAACATACATATGTAAAATTGTATTTATGTATACATACAAGCTATATCTTTTATTCTTTTCAACAAAAAAAGTTGCGTTGGACAGCTTTTATCTTGTTATTCATACCAAGCCATGACCGTTTTAAGTGCTACAAACGCTGCGTCATGAGTTGGTACATTATTGTTCTCTTCTAGAGCATCTTCTTCATCTTCACTAAGAACTTGCTCTTCATCTTGTACAGCTGAAAGAATTTCATCGTCGCTTAAAATTTGAAATCCGAGATCGTTGTCACTCCGTAGCCATATTTCTGCATCGTTTCGACTACATCCTGAAAAACCAGGAATTTCCTGAAAGAGTTTTTCAATTTCATTCAAATCTTTATCAGAATCTATTACAGTTCCCTCATTTTGTCTATCTTTTTCTGATAATTTATTGAAAGCTTTTTTGAGATTATCTTGTGTCACCATAGTCCATGAATCAGCTAACATATAACAGCAGTCTTTAAGATTTAGTTTTTTTGAAAAAATTACGACAGTTTCTCCATCTTCTGCTAGGGGTAGACGACGTAGAACTTGTTTTTTATAAACTTTCTTTAATTTTTCTATAACACCCCGGTCCATAGATTAGATTAGGGAGGTTACATTGGGAGGCAAGTAGACGACTTTGAAATCTTCATCGATATCATTGAATATCTCGACGCTTGGGTGAGAAGGTGCATTATCAAGTAGCAGAACTACTTTTCCTGTTTTTTGTTGTTCTTCTCTAAACTTTTTTACGGATGAAATAAAGTTATTAGTGTACCAGTTAAGAAATACCTCACTGTTCATCCAAGCATTTTTTCGAGACTTATACTGCAGGGGAAGAGACTTAATGGTTTTGAAGCATCTCGGATTTTTGGACTTTTCGATCATCAGCAGCGTCAATGAATGTGTTCCTGTGGCCTTTGAACACACCATAATAGTTATTTGTTCTTTGCTGACCTTAAAACCTGGAGCTAATGTTTCTCGTTCAGAAGCGAGGGATTTTCGTGGTAATGATTTCCAATTTAGACCCGTTTCATCGGCATTATATTCAGCATCTAGTGGATATCCTTCTTTTTTCAAAAAATCCAATAATGTTTTTTTGAAATCTTCGACTATGGAGACGTCACCAGATAAGGATTTGCCTTGAATTTCGAGATCTCGAATACCATGTCTGGATTTGAAATTTTTTAACCGCTGCTAGCTTTGAAGTCAGTAGGGCCTCCAAGTTTGCTGTTTAATTTCAGTGCTTTTTCATATAATAAAGGCCCAGAAATGGGGTCTTTCTTGCTTCTCCGCTGTACAAACCATAAATAGATCGCTTCTTGCAATTTTTCATTTTTAGGTCTCTTCATTACTTTTCTCTTCTTGCTTCCATCTTGACTATCACACTTTGACACGTAACTCAAAATTGATTCTTTTTTATTTTTTATGTTCGTAATTGTTGCTTTTCCCACATTAAATATTTTCGCTAGAACAGATCCAGTCTCCCCATTTTTGAGTCGCTTGATTATTTCCACCTTTTCTTCCAAAGACAACACTTTATGTTTTCGTTTGGTTGTTTCCATTATAAATATGTACCATTCATTAGATATAGGTAAGTTTTTGAAAATGCCTAAAGTGACAATGTGCATTCGATGCGAAATACTGTAATATGTAGTGATAAACTAAAGGAATTACGTGACGTCTGTTCAGAAAACGTCTCGACTTCGGGTTTATCACCTTTCTTGGAAATGATTAGACTCTAACGATCGAAGTTCGGATAATCGAACTATTCTACACTGCCTGGTTCGGATAACTGACTTTTCCGATCAGTTCGGATAATTGACGTTCGGATAATCGACGCTCTACTGTATGTACCTACACTATAAGGAATAAGTTAGTAAAGGTTTTATAACGGTACCTACCTCGCGCTCTTTCTTGCAGAAACCAAGTGTAGAGGCATTTCTCTGCATTCGAATTTTCACTTGTCTTGAGAGTTTTTCACTTTCCGGGTCCAGTACTACTCGATGATATGAACCCTGATATTTTTTCTTTGCTCCGCTTGATGTCGCACGCTGTAGACTTCCCAACACTAAAAATCATTGCTGCGACAATATATTCTTGGCATTGTGCTGAAGTTTCACATACTTCATTTGCTCTTATTGAATGGCAGTTAATTTTGCAGTAGTCAAGATGAGCTTCAGGTCTTAATATCGCAGGTCCTAAATATGGCCGTCGTCTCTCTGCGATTCAGTCTCAGAAATCTTTGTGCTCAGCTTCAACTTTGTCGATGTTAGAACATTCACAAGTGCATTGAATTCCCTATCAATAATTGGAATGGCAAGCTGAGACTTGTCTAGTTTGTAGATCATCTGAGCTCCTTTGAAAGCATGAGCTTTTTTCGCATTTGAGCTACTAATTTGGACAGACTAGAGCACCACCATTACTCGATCGACGACATAACAGAATGTCTAACAGTCGATTGATAACCACGTGCCACCCTTATCTAGTTCAAACTGTACCATCATTCTTAGTTCATCAGGATCATTTTATTTCACGACTAAGACATGTAAATGCATTTTAACCGCATCATCTCTTTAAGTCTAGTCTTGGTGGCTCTTTAACTCCAGGCGGAGATGCGGCCTGGTTGGCCTCAGGCGTGAGCCTGACAGCATTTAGGAACACGTCGTTACCTCGAATATTTATTCTCTCCTGAAGCGCAGCAGGTAGAAGGTTGACTCCCTTTGTTATCATAGATTGAATGGGAGACGTCGGTCAATCAACATCAAAAACAGAAATAGAATCAAGATCAAGCCCAGCCTTCTCCTGATCGCAACAAAGCCTATCCAGCTTATAAATTGGAAAACCAACGATTTGTCATGTTTCCAATGTGAGCTATTTATAATTAATAAAATTAATGAAAACTAAACGTTCCATTGACGGAAACCATAAGTCTAAGAGTTTAATAAGCCTTGTCAATCTCATTGGAACATCAATTAGTTCAACAGTTTTGCCAACCGTACAATCATAGTGAAATGATCGTCTTTTTGACTTTGACAATACAATGAAAATAGTGAATTTTCTCGAGTAAATATGTGTTTGCTTGAACGTACTTTGTGTTAATTGTGATTCCAAACGTTCAAATGGTTTCTCTAGTTAGCGGTCTCACTGATATTGCACTATTAAAAGAGCAGGGGTCGCCGGATCTTTGGAATGCTCGGATTGCTGGATTTTATAGGGTAATTCGAAGCTTTACGTATGTGGTAATATGGCGATATGTCTTTAGTACATATGTATGTACAGTCGGTTATCAAAAGTGGTGTGCCACCTCAAGGTTCAATCTCGCTCAACAATGTGTATTAGATGAACGATAATCTCTAGCCAATTGACATCGGTTGTTCACTAAATTTGATATTTCACAATCAGTCAACTGTTGTTGGCGAATAGTGGAAGACCTATTGTTATATGACCACTTTTTTGCAATTATCGATATTCCTTTCAACTATTTCAATAAAGGAAGAAACGGTTACATTTGAGAAATGAACATTAGCCCCAAAAATAATATGATTTAATAATTATAACACAAATATAAATATACAGGCTGCCCCATAGCTGCCTCCACATAGAAAACAGGCAAAAGAGACTCCAAAATGACTGAAATAAGTTTTCCTCTGTCTCATATTATCGAGTTATAAATGTTTTGATTCCAAATCTCAGAAGCTCTACTAAAAAATCTGATAAAAATAAAAATTATGATTGATTGTGCTCAACTTTGATTGGTCAAGTTCAGGATGTCTTTTCTCACTTATCGCTCAAGATGGGATTTTTTCTTCAAAAACATTATTACATTTGCCGAAATACTGCCTGTTTTCTCTGGGAAGCAGTTTTGGGACATCCTATATATATATAATAATAATTTTAAATACTATCATGATGGCATTATTGCCGTATTCACTGTTTGGACAATATCTGAAGTTATTGACTTGAGAACAAATAAACAATAGGATCTTTCCACTCAGACTCAATATCTTTTTAGTGAGAATCTCTCAAAATTGAGAGAATCAGAAATATTGAGATAAGATCGTAAATTGTTCACTATATTTATGCCATAATTTTCATAGATGAATCGAGATCAATTATCAAAATTTAGTTCAAAACACTGCGCCTTTGCCTAAACACACAACAACCTTACAAATTCTTTTGAAAGTAACATCTTCATATTTTCATCAATAAGATTCAAATGTTAAAATGAATAAACCACAAAAACAGTATCTACTGCAAAAATCTAACATTAGTTTTTGGGCAATTAGGAATTCCATAAATTGTATTATTAAAAAAAATATTATTGATATCGTAGAACAATGCAGAGAAGTTAATCAAATGAAGTAATTGATTGGTCAAGTAGGCGGAGCAAAACATAGATAACTAGAGCAAAGGAGGAATATATATCAACCTTGTAAAAGTCTCCGCATTCGATTCTCGTTGCAAACTGGCACACCACTTTTGATCACCGACTGTAATTCATCACATTGTTAATGTTACCTTAACTTATTTATCTTTAAATAGTCCTTAATTAAGATCTGTTTTCGAAAACTCATTGTTGTTTTGGTTTCGGAACACCAAAACATCTTTGACAGATACACCATTTTTTTTAGCCCATGTTACTCAGGTATTGAAGCAGTTGAACGCTGGTTCTATTGTTGCAGTAGTAGTTGGTGACTCCAATCGGCTTTCGTCTTCTTGTACCCCTTTACATATTACTTTATTTGCTCTGTCTCTTAAGTGTTCCCTTCAAACCAAGAATTTGAATCTGCTTCGCTTATCTCGAGTCCACTGTCTAAAAAATTTCGCAACCAATCAGCGATAGGTAGATCATCGTTCGCATCTCATTCTTCTGTTTCCTGTGAAGCGCTAATAGCGGGTTCTGACACCATGAGGATTTTTATCATATTAAATTGTAATTTTGTGAATTGACATAACCATCAAGATGGAAACAGGCTTTATTGGTAAAAAGGTTTGATCAAGGATGTTATCATTGTTTGTTTTTTGATTGAACCAGTTACAGTAACGGATCTAGCATGAGATCAAGAGAGGAGGGGGCTTTATGAAGGATAAGTAAAAGAGTCGCCAAGAATTTTACATTTTTTAAGATTTAATAGCCTAAAATTAAAAGTTACCAATAAGCTTTTAAGAAGTTTTTGTTGCTCTGGCGACTTCTGCCTCCAAATTTTTAGCTCAGAAGTCAATTCCATAATTGATCCGGGCATATCTTGTTTGTTCATCACAGATGCTTCTATTATTTTTGCATCTTCATATTTTTTAAAGTGTGCTGGAATCAGGTCTTCAAGTGCAATAACACTGGATATGCCATTAAACCTAGATCCAATTTGGGCAATTATATGACCCACAAATGGTATGAAAATACTGGTTCTATAATAATCTTCTGCACTCGATTCATTGGCAGTGCTCCTCTAAGTTTTCCAGTTACATATTCGAGACATAACTACAAAGAATGGCTAAAATAGTGTGTGTATAAGGCTTACGGCTGATCTAATTCTATAAGGGCTTGTACACCGTTGAACTTTACCGACATATTACTTCCGCCATCGTATCCTTGTCCTCGAAGATTTTTGATAGATAGATTTAATTGCTTATTCCAGCGCATATCATCTGCTTAATACTATAGTATCTATTGGTTGATTTCATTTCAATGAAACTTAAAAACTCCTCTTTGACAATGAAGCTGTTCGTAGCTTCATATCGTATGCAAAAAGAAATCTGTTCTTGGTGCTTCTGTTAGTCGTTTTATCACAAAGAATTGAGAGGAATTCGGATTTCTTAACATCCCGCATAATGCTTGTTCTCACAACTTCGCCTGTCATATCAATAATCTTATTTTGGATGGTCTTGCTAATCATTGTGCAATTTTTTTTGAATATTTCTAAGAGATCTGAATTCTATATCCTCGGCGTCAATACAAAAGGCCAGTAGATTTCTGAAAACCTCTTGATTATTTCCAACAATTTTTGTTGGATCATTCAAACATTATAATTTGCTATCATCTCTATGACCTCTCAGCGGCATATTATTCTGAGCACAAAATATAATCGTTTCAACTATAGGTCTAAGGCGTTTTCTGGTGAGTTCAATGAAAGCTGCTTTTTATGTATGCAGCTGAACTGTAATGCTACTGGTTCAAGAACTTATGACTTTATTAAAATTAGAAGCTTCTCGAACCAAGAATGCATGGTAATTAGTGCTCTCGTGATGGTAAAGTACTTCGAGAGCTTTTTTATATTCTAAAAGAGGGTCTTTAACCAAGGTTCTCAGGGCCTTAAGGCAAAAATTTAATTGTAAACTTATTAGTTCGGCAATAAATCAATAAATCATAATTCCTGACTGCCGACTCCTGCTTCAGATA
Source organism: Stenodera caucasica (assembly GCA_037414795.1). Taxonomy (NCBI): domain Eukaryota; kingdom Metazoa; phylum Arthropoda; class Insecta; order Coleoptera; family Meloidae; genus Stenodera; species Stenodera caucasica. Next base: position 16,061 of record JAZBGZ010000649.1, on the reverse strand, counting down.
ATGCAAACAAAACGCACATTTGCAAAACGCCCCTGCCCTCATTTCGCTGTAAACTTACCATTTAAACTGACTTATTCATTTGATTAGAAATTTTCGCTTTTGCTTGCCCTCTAGCTATGAAGGAAACACGTAATTTTTTCGGGACTCCATGTGTTTGTCGAAAAATTTAGTTTTTGTTCATCATTTGAACTTTCACCCGCTGCAAGTCCTATGTCATGTAATCGCAGATTACTGCTGGTAATATGGTCCTCTTACTCTTTCTGTTAAGGAAAAATCACCAATATGGAGAAACTGAAAAGAAAAAGACGGGAAGGTCATTAATAATCAATTTTCTTGTGTTATCTAGAATATCTACCAGAGCACAGCTAACAGCTTCATTAATTTCATCAGAAAAATAATTGTCCTCAGTGTCGTAATCCCAAATCTCAAGGCCAAGAAAAATGCAGAAGCTCACCTGACTCTGATTAATAATGAAATAATAAATAAGTTAATGATATATTTTAGATATAACCTGTAAATTTTGTAAATGTTCAGGTTTAGACGCAGACGAACTCTCAATGTTCAGGTCACCTGTGGAACTTTTAAGTTTTTCACTCTCACTTCCAACATTCTCACGGCTTCTCTCTAAATTATTACTCAGCGATTTGGGTTTGGAATTGAAAAAATCCAAAATGGTACGCTTCATTTTTGAGTTTAAGAATAATCGGAACTATGTTTATTTTGTAGACCTAGCAACAATAAAACAAATCTGAAACTAGTAATTAGTAATCTGACTGCTGGTTTGCACTAACTGCATTACTGCCAAAGTGCCAGGTCTACAAAATCCGTGCTTTCTCTGTCGAACGTTGTTCCCAGATTTGCCAGACTTATTTTTTACTCTGATTACTTAGTAGGGTGAAAATAAGAATAAAGTAAAATACATACTTAATCAGTGATTGGGAATGTATTATTTTTCGGCCGCCTGCGGGGGGCTATAGCCCCTGTAGAACAGGTTTTGTTGTAGGTGGTCAGGAGGATTTAGGAGTCCAAAAATTTTTAGGGATGATATTTCAATTCAAGTTTAAACACAGTCGCACAACTTCCATATAATAAACCTGTGAAATCATGAAATGGAATGACGGGAAATCGGGAATAAGTGGAAATTGATGAGCTTCTGATAAGGACCAAACCTGTCTGGAGGGAAATCTTCCTAACGGATTTGCGAGTAGTTCGCTGCATTCGGGCACTGATGTCATCCACCACATTCTCAGTGAGTGTGGGGGGTCTACCAGGTAGCTTCCCTATCTTCACATTTTCTGTATTCAAATATCGCGCAACTAAGAGCATGCAGCGTTGCGTGGAGTGAATACAATTTTGGAAAACATCTCTTGAAATTGGTACAAAGTGGATTCAATGGAGTATCGCCAACCAATAATTGAATCATGAACTGCTCTCCAAATATAGGCCATTCCAATAAAACTATCGTGCTCTAATGTAAACACCATTTTAAAAATTGGATCTCAATAATTCAGTTTGAAGCAACACTCAAATGTCAGTTCAACGTCAAAGTCAAACAGCAGGAAGTGGTTCCAAAGAGCATTATTCCATATTTTACAATCCTATCTGATCTTTGTGAGTAGATAGTACCATAGTGCTTTGTTACTAATGGTACGTTGCCATTTTCTAGCTGCTCTATCTGCTCTTCTGTCGGCATCAACTATGGATTTTTTTACACTTACGGTATTAACTGGTACCACGTCTGCTTTTAACATCCTTGCATTTTTAAAAAATAGTTCAATAAGCGATGTTGAAGTCATTCTCTTGATGCTTAACTTGAGTTCAAGGAAACACCCAGTAGCACAATCTTCATTATAAGACATCACTAAACCTCAGAATTATCTAACTCAGGCAGTGGCATCCCTATGGATTCAGCTGCGTGTAAAAAACAATTTGGCCGCCCCCTTTTTTTAATGAAACAAAATAATTTGTTGTTGAGTTTATTGACAGTGAACATCAAATACAAAAATCACCAACAATATAATGTACATACATATCTAACATAAAACATAACACAATAATCCAATTAAAATTTTGCTCTTCTTGCTTTGGTATTGGCGAATTCTTTTATCAAATTGGGGAAATCTAATGCTTTACAAGTTGTGAGTTAAATTGACAATAACGCTAGACTGGGCAGCCTCTCTTACGTCATTGTAGTTCTAAGATAACTTTTTTTTATTTTTAATTTTGAAAATGAACGTTTTGCCTGGTAAGGTGAGCAGAATTCTAATAGCTATTTGTTGAATTTGGATAAATCTCATTAAAACTTTTTTCAACAATGAGATTCGGAATGGAGCTAACGTCATTTGAAGAAACATCAGGGAGAGTTGAAGACTTAATTGCTTCAAACAATTGCAAGCAATATATGTCACTTTCATTTGTGTTGATATCTGTCAATTTTGTTTCTAAATTTTTACAAAGATTTTACAGTTCATTTGAATTTTCTGAGTGAGAATAATATTGTAAATTATACAGGAATTCGAATTCTGTGTTAAGATTCTGTGTTTGTGAATATCGTTCCTCTAACGAATTGTATATTTGGTCAAGTACAACATGGAAGCAATTGACTTTAAATTGTTGTTTTTTATCTACTATGGGTTCATCTCGTGCTTCTTAATCAAAAGTCCTTTTGTTTTCTTCTAATGCGAACTACGTTATCTTGAACTACAAATTCTGAATTAGCGTCAATTTCGTCGGCTATTTTTTTAGAACTGCTTATGTAATTGAAAAATTCATCAAAACAACAATTTCTTATAAACGTTTTCAAATCCTTAAGCAATCAAAGTGCAATCTGTAGATTTATTTGTTTATTTTGTAACTGTTCGCTTGCTATGTTAATTTTCAACAAAAGTTCATACCAAAAAAAACGAAGAAAAAATGAAATTAAAATTTGGAATTTTTTTAACCAGGGCTGTTGCTTCTAATCTTACGCTTGCGTCGTTACCTATTTCTTCTAGTGAGTCATAAATTCCTGCCATCTCATGGACTAAGGGCCTTATTGCATCTATGCGGATTTCCCATCTTGTTTTACTCACTTGTTTTAAGGTTAAAGCTTTATGTTATTTTTAAGAATATGCCAACGTTGCGTGGAGGATGAAAAATAGTTGTATAAATTTTGAACAGCTAAGAAGAAATTTACAATTTGATTAGATGCTTTCGCCGCGTCATTGACTACTAAATTCAAAGAATGGGAGGAACAGGAAACAAAGAATGCTCTTGAATATTAATTTAAAATTAATTTCTGTGAACCACAGTTTTTCCTTTTTATATTGGCCCCATTGTCATAACCCTGCCCGCGAATATCACCTATATCCAAATGTAAATTAGATAATTCATTCAACAAAAATTCAGAAAGACCTCTACCCCTTGTATCAGTAACGGGATAAAATGCAATAAAACTCTCTTTTGTTTCGACAGTACCTTTCTCAATTGCAACATATCTGATTATGAGACTTATTTGTTCGGTTTTACTCTCATCAGGTGTACAGTCCAAAATAATACTGTAATATTTTGCTTTTTTAATTTCGTCTATAATTTTGTTTTTCACTGCAGTGGCCATAATATTAACCAATTCATTCTGAATTCTTGGTCCTACATACAGAATTGCACTGTTACTTGTGTTTTTGCTTTGACCAACATTATTTAGGTGATCTGATATAACTTGATCGAAAAACATGAACTTGAATCCAAAACATTAAACCAATATCTTTGTTTAATCTCAAATAATTTTTGATTGCTTGCATCGATTGTAATACCTTTTCGCAAGTTTTTCTTTAACTGTACTAAAGAACTCAAATTATTTATGTGTGTTGAACTAGTTTCATGTCTTTTTAAATGGTTAGAGAGATGCTGCCAATCATTAAAACCTGTACCAGTTAATTTCATTTTGTTCTCATCAGTACAAAATACTTTACAACAAAAACAATATACAGAATTATTTTTTTCAGAGTGAATTAACCAAGATCTATTTACTGTTTCACCGTTTTTTAAGGTACGTTTGTAGAAAAATTTCGAGAATTTCCTACCTTTTAGGTCAGCTGAAAATTTTTTTTTAGTAACTTAAACGGGACCATTCTCAATGATGATTCGTCTTACTGTGGAATGTATGGGATGTTTCCATGTATCTGGATCTTCAAACTTGTCTCTATCTTCAATAGCTTCATCATGGTCTTCAGATAACTCCAAACTCTGCTCTTCTGATGTTACAATTTGAAGTTGAGATTCACTTGCCATAGACTGTGATATTTTCGTTGAGGTTGATGTTGATCCCAAATTTTCTGAAATCACTTCAAGTTGATACCTGATTTTGCTACTGTCCATATTCGACTGACTTGTATGAGGCAGAGGTCCTTTAAAGGTTACAGCAGGAACATCATCAGTCTTCAGATATTTTTTGAACGCTCCTGCCATCTGTTTCCTTTCTTCTTCATTTTCTAATTTTCTCTTTCGGTACTGGAAACCCGAAAGCCGTTTTGTTTTTCTCGTTGACATAATAAATTTAATTAAACAGGGCCTGTATAATCAATTAAATTAGAAATTGCCGTTATACTTACTCACTTACTTCGATATTTGTACAACACTTACCTTCTTTAAGTAGCCTATATATATATATATACATATATATATACTATATTCTTTAGAAATAGTGCACAGATATCAGCTTAAAACCTTTAATTCGCCAAATTATTAAAGCACTCCTCTATAACTTAACGCTCAAAAATTTGTTAATGTTAGTCGGCTATTCGTTCTCTTATTTATACCTATAAGTATCATAACATTCTGAAACAGTGTAGAAACTGCAATACAGTTCGGTTCGATAAAAGAAGAGTTATTGCTTTTCCAGAAGATTAAGATAAGATTTTTATTTGTGTAATTCAGTACATGCCAATGCCGTCCGCCGCCGCTTGAAATATAATATCCCTTGTGAATAATTTTGCGCTTTGGTTGGCTTTAACTTTCATTGCGATTCCAAAGAAGATAATGTAAACCGTAGCTAGTTGGATATGTGCAGTATATTTATTTGAATTTGACACAGTTTTTAAAACCCTTTACACTTCATAACATTCCAACAGTCTCCAGAGTTTTCTTGGAGAATCTCTTACACAATAAATTTTTTGAATTCATTTTGGCCGCCCGTGTTTTTTGCATCCCTTGCACACCACCTGGGGACGCCCTTGAACTCAGGTGATAAACGATAACTAACAAAACGCGATGTGATTGTAACATTTAAATTGCTCACACAAACAAAAAAACTTATTTGTTGCCTCTTTATTCCTTCCATCGATAAAATTTTATATCTACTTTATTTATTCGAGTTCTATGATGTCTATGATATCACTGAAAATTCTCCCTCTACAATTTATTCACGATTTTCTACATCATTCTTTTTGTCTTCATCCCACAATGTTAGGAATGCATCGATTAGATCTACAATTAGATTTTTTTTTAGGAGAAAGAAGAGACCAGCCAAACCAATCGTCTAATTCGAGCTGACCATTTTGACAATTAAATTACTCGATTCAATAACTAATTACATGGCAACTAGGGTTTTTAATCCTTCTTTCTCTCCAAACAACTAGTATTGTATCGAGATCAGTTCACCGTCAACTTCCTCATCTAGGAGTTGTACTAAATACTAGGTGAACAACCAATCCTCTACTTGTAAATTATCTAGTATTGGATCTATCTATTTATTTAAGAAAAAATTATTCCTTTCCTCTCTTCTCTTTTTGTTAGTAACGCGAGCTTTATTTAGAAGAATTTAGAAGAATTTAGAAGAAAATGTCTTGGGTAGGTTCAAATATTGGTTAAGAGAGGCAGCATTATTATTATTTATTGTTCGTTTAAATGCAACACTCATACTAAATTCATTCAAATATTTTTTTTATTTGTGAAAATTTTTATATATCAATTTATAAGGGTGCTATTATGCATCGACTCAAAGTCCTTCACTATCACTGTCGGATTCGTTAAAATCGGTATCTGTGTCGTTTTCAACTAAAAAATAAAATTGGTAATAAATATAATTTTGTTAGCATCTAGAAATCAGCAAATTCAATACATACCAGAACTATCTTCAGCATCACTACTCATTTCAGATTGAATTATTATATCTTAAGTGAGTAGAGGTAATTGTTCTCCTTCGAACCACAAATATTCATAATCTCCATTTGTCTCAACCCATCCATTCCCCGAAGGAGTTAATGTTGTTGGATTCTTACGATTTTCATTTTTCCAACTGGTAGCAATATATCGAGTTCTTTTGAGTTGCTGATATAGTTCTGTCTTACGAGTTGGAATATCGCAAGCATTAGAGTTTCTAATTTTTTTGACAAATTATTCTTTTGTTTCGGATGGTCGATATGTTTGTAAAAATAGATGATGTCTTGCATCATTAACTTTATCAATATTTCTAACGCCATACATATGACATGTACATTTTTCTATATACATTCTATGGATTTTTCTGAAATTTTAAAGGGATTTCTTTTGTCTTTTCCATAAAAAGATGGATTATAATCGCAACCAGTGAGAGCATGGAAAGCTGGTAGTGCATTACACAATAATTTTTCCAGAGTTTTATATAATTTAGTCACATTAATGTACTTCAATGAATTGCCCCAACCGATTTCAAACCAAATATCCATTGGAATGTTAAGATGTTCCATGTTTCCTAACATTATTATCAATATATTAGTATCGGAACATTTTATAAAGACTTTTGAAGGTCTATCAATTTTTGAAACATGATATATTTTTTTTGTATCTGCCTCTTCGTGATCCTTGCAAGTTAACTCTTCTTCCAATGTTTTCACGACTTTCCCTTCGGAAACATGGAATGAACAACAGTGTTTAAAATTTAAAAATATTCTTTGTTTATCAATAATTGGTGCAATTGAATCGTTTTCCCAATGACTTATAAAAAAATTAATAGAGCTTCTCTAAATTTACTGTTTTTCAATTCATGCATGAAATCGACTGGTCTCACTTGATTAGGACCACTAATAATATATTTGTTTGCAAAACCATCTCTACTCAATCGTTCATTGTCTTTGATTGATGGTGTAAAATATTGGTCAAAAATTATATCAACTCTTGGTGTTTTAAGTTTACAAGTCATTTTCAAAATTTCCATTGATATCAATCTGAACGTTCTGGGAACATCTTTGATCAAATGGAACATAAAGAAGCCATCAAAGATTACGATGTCAAATTTTGGTGGTAATTCTGCTGATATTTTTTCTTCCAAGATTTTCGTAAAATTTGATTTATCTGTTTTACAGATTTTTCCATCAAGGTGACACCAACTAGTGGGCAGTGGAATCACAGGATATGTCATTGTATTACCAATATCTATTTCATTTTCTAAAGGAATACCTAACATGCGGCCGAAAAGATCACGCTGCATTCTTATTTCCTGAATATTACCACATATTTTAATTGTTTTCTTTTCTGAAACAGGAGTGAAATTCATGATTTTATTTTTTTACCGGTCTCTCAAATCTATCAAGTTCTTCACTGCATTCGTTGATAAATTGATCACGCAATTGACGACCATTTGTTTCGATATTCAATAAAAAATTCGCAGTTGACTCATCTGCTGCTCTTCCTGTTGCAATATTGAATAACAGATCTTTTCTAATGCCTAGGTTGAATGGATTTATGTTTTCTTTTATAGTTGTAATTACTTTTTCCAAGCAAAATGAATTCTTCATCATTTTATTTGGCTCTAGATCTCCAGAAACATCCTGTTGCTTTTTCAATTCTATTTCTTCATATACATGGGAAATAATGCTTGCTCGAAGACTGTGACTTCTTGCTCAGCGTTGTCTAGTAGATATAGAGTTAGTGAAATGGCTTATTCCCGTGAGTTTTTTAGCAGCATCTGCATTAATAATTTGTTCTAGTGTGAGATCGATTGGTTGTCTGGAAAACGATTTTCCAGTCCTTTTTACACCAAATGATCCTTTTTCAAATTCTTCTATTAAGCCAGGATGTGTTTCATTGACTCTCAACAAATTGTCATAGTATTTGGTAATCCAACGAGCATAATTTTGTTATATATTGTTATATTGAATATAAAAAATAGGTTACCCATCTTCGATAATGCATATTTATAAAGATCAAAATCTGCAGATTGATGCTCCTAGATAAATATTGGTAATAATTGATTAAATTGATGTATATCATATAGCACTGTGGTGTTTTTCCATGGTTTTCCGCTAGTGTTTCATTTTTACAAATAGAATAAAGAGCCAATATTTTAGCTAAAGATCTTTTGTCTTTATTAGATGTCAAGTCTTTCATTTCTTCCTAAGCTTCAGCATCCACAATTTCTCCTTGATATGTGGAATATATAGTTGATAAGTGCGATAGAAGACTTTTTCTCACGGTTGACGTCATTTTTTCCTTAGTATCAATTTTTTAATGTAAGATTTATTTTTACTTGAAACTATTATATTTTTTCTTTCAAGAAATGCCTCGAAATGTGAAATTTGAAGTGCCAGGGAAAGTATGGGGTGTAATCTCTTGCATCTATTGAAATGTGTGCCAGTAATAAAGCCATTTACAGAGCCACTAGCTAATAAATCACTATCCACCATTACATATGAGAGACCACAATCAGTAATAAATTTGCCTACTGTTTTGAAAAATAGCATCATGATATGAAACAGGCCCAAATGAATGAAAATATTTTTCAAATTTAATGCTTCATCTGATTGAATGCGATATGCCTCTTTAGCAATAGCTGAAGCATATTTTAATTGAATATATTTTTGAGAGCATTCTTCCGCAATTTTTTGACTCTCTATCATTGTATGTTTAACAGTAGCTTTTTCAGTTGGGGATCTATCAATAGGAGTTAAATTCGGGATTTTCTGAATTACACTGTTATCTTCACACAGAAGACTATTAAAACCAACCCACATTGGCTTTCTGGTATTTTTAAAGCATGCGAAAGCATCCATAAAAAATCAATGACAGTCACAAGCTGAGGAATTTGTAAATTATCATTATTTTTCTCGCTGCCTGTTTTCAATAAATTTTCAAGGATCTTTAGAAAACCATAAAAACCAAAAAAAATTATGATATCCATATCCATAATTATTCAAAATATTAATCATCTTTCTACTATTTGTTAAACTTTTCAATGTCATTTCAAGAGTCATGCGTTTCGAAGTTTTTATTTTTTCATTTGTTACAGCATAGATTATATCTTGAGAAAAAGATTTCACTTTTAGAGGAACATTGCTACTGATGTTCTTTCGTCGACGATCTAAACCACCCAGTAGTATTGAATGAAATGTTTGGAGTGATTCAGGTGTAGTGCACTCACCTTTAATAATATCTGACACTGTTAAATCATCCGTTGAAAGAGCAGCTCCAAGCAAAATATCTTCTTCGTCTGATGACATGAAAACAATATCGCTTATATTATCAATGCTGTTTCCAGAGGCAACAACTTTTTTATTATGTACTTTGAGTATTTTCACTTTTTTGTTAAATGTTCCTATTATTTAGATTTCTAAATACTCTGGGGAGAACATATTTTCATTTGTTTCGACTTCATTTCCAGATATATTCATTCAAATTTCTCCGAACATACTGCACAATGAAGAAAAAAAATGAAATTTCCTTTTATAATTATATCATCTTCAATATATGCACATAATTCTTTGAAAGCTTCTGTGTAATGAGCTTTTGTAATATTCCTGGGACTTCTCGTAGTTATGAGATTCGACTTCATTTTATGTAGTACAGTGAGTTCACAACTAATGTGATAGAAAACCTCAGCAGGTTTTAAATATACATCATCAATTTTTTTCAATAAGTCTAAATCATTATTCTGAGACGCCCATGTTTTGATAGGATCCAGAGAAGATAAATTATAATTAGTGAGCTTTTGCTTTTTACCTTCAACAGTTTCTCGCTCCATTCCACAGAAAATACAAAATTTTGGCATTTTTAGAGAATTAGAATTATCTGAAATATCTTGCGAAGGACTCTCTTCAATTGAAATTTCTGCCAAATTTTCTGTCCGACTATCTTCTAAGAAAATACTTGGAGGTGACGATGATAATACTTTATCAGACTCGAGATATTTATCCATCACCGCTGTGAAAGTTTTATAGCACTGTATGTGATAACCATGAAATTCATCAGGTAACTTAACTTGATGATATTTAATATTATGCTTAATTCGCACATTCAAAATAGTTTCGCATCTGAACAATGTTTCTGGAGTAAATGATTTCATTTGATCACCATCTTCACTATTATTACAAATCACGCAACAACGATTTGACGGTGTCCTCTTGAATTTGTATATAAAGTGTTTATTATTAAACTAGAGTTAAACTATACAAGAAAAAACAAATTTGTTATGAAAACACTATGAATACTCTGTGACAACAATAGAATTAGCTTGATGAAGAATATTCAAAGAAAGAATAATTGATTGTCGATTGTCGCTTATGTAGAAAAGTAAATGATATGAGAAATCAGATTAGCCATAAAACAATTGTGATAGTATACTCATATTCCTACTTAGCTGCTCCCGTACCCTTCAGGTACCCGCTCGAGCCTACACTTTCCATAGAAATTGTGGATTTCCAATAATTTTTTTCAAAGTCTTTGCAACGGAATTTTGGTCTGGCTTTTTCCAGATAAGGTTTTGAATATTCTATTCTTTACATAAAATAATAAGCCAGACCTTACATTGATACTTGAAAAAAGCATTTTTTTTTAATTATAATTTATTCTGGCAGCATGATGGCAACAGATAGTTGAACAGGGAATGGTATTTTATGAATCCTCAATTATTATTCTATCACATAGAATTTGAAAAAAGTCTCACACTATTACTTGAAAAATGTGTATTTTCACCTATATAATCGTTACCTGCTACCTCGAACGCAACGAGCAGAGGCTGCCAGCCTCACAG
>JAZBGZ010000648.1:23923-34591 GCA_037414795.1 Stenodera caucasica | reverse complement strand
ATATATATAGGTATATGTATTTATATAGAATGTCTTTTACCGTCTAGTCTCTGGCAATGTTCCCATTATATACCGTCGATCAATATTTAGTAAATTTTGTTCTGTTCGAATTTTCATAAGTTTATCAATTGTGAGTTTTATGAATTTATTGCAACAGGTTTGATTGGGGTAGCTTTTCAAATTTCGACTGAAATAAACAACAATAACAATAATAAGTAGTCTAATTTACATTAATCTATTGTTTTATTGTATTTTCAGGACTGGCATTTACCAGTAAGAGAGAATTATGGAGAACGGAAATTGAAAACATTTCAAAATTCAACAAATCAACATTTTTAAAAACTGTCCAAAATGTCGTATGATTTGGTATTGAACGGATATGATGAGAATTATTATTGCACATTGTCGTGCTTTGATGAATTTTCCCTTATTTCTATTGGCTTTCCATCTAATCGAATATGTGCGAGCAGGTAGGTCAATTTCCCGGAATTTTCCACGATTATAATCATGGACATAATTAAGAGAACAATTTTCATTAGAGCGGCACATCTAGATATATCTAATATAAATAAACTAGTTCCGCTATTAACCATCAGTTCACTCTATAGAAATAGTGATCAATAATAGGTTGCAATTTTTCGGAAAATTATGATTATGGATAATCATCAAGTTCACAATAAAGACACATTAAAGCGTTGAAAATTTTATGGCTCCACTGTAAATCTGGTCTTTAGTCACAGAGATGAGGGATTGAAATTGGAGGATTAACATGAGATTTGACTATCTCAAAAATATATGTAAAATTTTAGCATTGTATTATCGTAGCGTAAAATTTTTATAAACCAATCAAATATATCTCAAACAGGGATGATATAGTCAGAATGGAAATAATCTGGGTCCATTCGTTTACCAACAATTCACTCCAAAAAGCCAAGTCTCCATTTATTTGTCACACTGGAAAGCTGGATAGCGAAACTACAATAATAACAACAACAACAACAAGATTAAACGCATCATTCTCTATTTTGGTTAATCTAATGCTTAAAGCTATTGCGCTAAATATTTGTTGTTGATTAACATATTTCTCTTGTGAAATTTAATGCAATTAGTAGGATTTTTCAATTAATCATAACTGACAGCAGTATTTTATAAATGTAATAATTCGAATTTATTACGGTTTATCTCGCAAAAAATACCGCCTATTTCGGCTTGAATATTGCATTTGGTTAGCTTGGTTTATCTGGAATTTTTTGATAAGCTATTGTTAATGGTTTTGTAGTTTTTCACCGATTCTTTTTTTCAATAAAAACAGTATTTATGCAAAAGAGAGCGAGTGTGAATTTTTGCCACACCTACAAATCATAATTTATAACAATTTGATTGATGATCAGATGAATATAAGGCCACGTATTATTGGGATGTCATGAAAAATGATGATTTACTTTCGGCACACCTTCCAGAGTATTCCATTAAAATGGAATTAGGTAATCGAAATTTTGGCAATTTTCAAACTTATTAAAAATGCTAAAGAAGACGAATCAATCTAACGAGTAACAATTTTTTCATTATTCTAATTTGGCTAGTTTCGCACGAACAGTCGTGCTTTATGTAACGAGAAAAGAAAACTATCTTATTATCTCCAAGATAAACATTATTTTTCGAGCGTGTCATCTTGCTTCGTTGCGATTCTCAACAATCATTAGATTAAGCGACTCTTTCACCAGTCCGTATCAAAAACGAAACTTGTTCGACTTCAAGTCTAAGTTGCAATTAGTTCGAAATTAATGCCTGTTATCATCAAATTACACCCCACTTTTGTTTGGTTTCTATCGGGTAAGTTCAAGTATGGCTATTTGAATTAACTTGTACTAGAACAATATAATAAGACAAGTGACTTTGCCACGTCAGCAAACAAGAATATTGCTATTTGAACATTGAGGGTGAGTTTAAACAGAACCAAGTATTGTAATCGGCCGTGACATCCCTTCTATACTCGAGGGTACAATTTGTGCTTTATTCTCGTCTACATTTTTTATGTGGTGGATATGGAAGAGACAAGACTATCACGGTTTTTTTTCCTTTGTGTTGTTGTTGTTGTTTCCTACTATGAGTTTTTCTGCAAGTTTATAGGTGATTTTTTTTGTCTTGGAATTTTTTCTATACAACACTATAGAGATTCGAGTGTCATTCAAAAAACAAAAGATAATAAAATCATCGATTCCGGTACACAATGTCCTTTTTTTGCACCTCTATTGTATTGTTCAAGTTCAGAACACGACTTCCATGAATTCTCCATTATCGCATTGGAAATAATTCAATAATAATTTGCATTAAACTGTCGACAATATCATATTTAGTCTTGTCTATTGTAGTTAAATTGAGTTGCATTAGAATTTTCAATGATACGAACAAGAAATAAGACTTGGAATGGGATCAGTCGTTATGCTTATCAAAAACTTTACGAGACGGTTTCCTTCCTGTCTACGTTCTACTTTTTCCCAGTTGTAGGGAAATCCAAATATCTCCCAATATTGGAAGATATTTTGAAATTGAGAGGGTTTTCGTGAAAGTGACGATTAGTTCCGGTATCGAATCGTTTTTATTTTATGATTATATAAAGACTGGAAACTCTTCGAATTACAACGCATAAAATATTATGAGATTTGGCCGGTGGTGATATTGCGCTCGATTGGTTTTATGTACGCTTGAAAAACGATTTCTAAATGAATGTAACATTTTTGTAATGGCTCATAAACTTATAAAATAGAATTATTGAATTGATGTTACTTTAAATTGAAGTTTTTTAGAAAAGTTGTTTCTAGAAATTGGCAAGATGTTTAGAAATCATTTTTCATCTTTCTAGCCATTCAAAACTATCTTTAGAGAAATTTGTCTTGTTTTAGCACACAATTCAGAGGCGAATATTCCAATTAAACTGATACTTGGCAATATGGCTGTCTTATTAGATCGAACAAAGTTAGCCTGTTATTATCTAGACTCAATTAAAACATAACTATCAACATTACTAGTCGTAATAATAGAGATAAACATTTAATACAAATAGATTACTAATTTTAAGTAAGTTCGTTGTAAGTAATAGAAACTATGTTTGGGGGAGCACACTTTCAAATAATGAGAATTGAGGTGGTTTAAGTTTTGTGGAAATTCAAGCATCTGCAGACAATTTCTGAGCGTGTTTTTAGAGAGAAAGTGAGAGTTGAACCAACGTAATTCCAGTAAAATAGTAAACGTGACCAATGGACCATTTATCGGTATCCATGCATTTTACAAGAGCTATTCGAATAAATCTACAACTAGAAGTTCTCTAACGTTATTACCATATTTCAAATGATAGAAAAATTCATGAGACCGTCTGTCTTCTTCTTCAATAAACATCATTTGAATAACAAATAATCGGATCAAATTCGCTCTGATTTCCCGAATTGGGTCAATGATAATGCTGTAAAGTTTTCCAGGACCAGTGCCAACTAGATTTGGGTTAATACACTTAACCCGAATAGCGTTGATATAAATTTATATAGGCATAAAAAAAAATCGACGTTATTGCGACAATTGGTTGGATTAAATTTAAAATTTTGTATGTGTGCAAAATTGGGCGTATAATCCTATTGAGGAGTGCGAGTCTCTTTTCCGGGGCTCTATAACCGGATTTTCTTGGATTCGCCAGTTGACAATTGTAAACTCGATAAATGATCTTTTCTGACAGCATCATCCGAATGAGAGATAAATTCCCATATTATTTGATGTGGAGAATTGTATTTTAACCGAATCGTTGACTAATCAGAATAAATTGTCCAGATCATCGATAGAATTCGATTTAAATCCTTGTAATTTATTCCAATGATGCACTGGTTGTGAAATTTTTATTATTTAATAGAAATTTACTAAATTTCACACAAGTCTTTTTGTCAACTCTATGACTGCTTTTTAACAAAATTAATTTCTCTGTCCAAGTCACAATTAATATAAAACTGGTAAATTTCAATCAAAAATTCACAAACACATCCTAAAATTCAATTAAAACGCATTGTAAAGCGTCTATACAAATCATTGAAATTATTGATAAATCAGATAATATTTTAATATTTATTTCAATGAAATTATTGAAATGATTGGATGCGGAATTTATGTTTATTGTCATTAAATTCTAGCGATTATATAAAATATTTATCGAATTTAATTTAAAAATTTGGAAGCCTGAAGCTGTCAGATTCAATAATGTTTCATGAAAATATTCAGTTTTATTCTAGTCTCGATCTCGATCTTAATCGCAAATTTCTCGATTTTCTAATCATCACTGTGTTCGAGAGACTGTTTTGTAACTGGAGATTATAACAAATAAAATAAAAAAATATTTTGACCAGCCAAAAAATAAGTCTGACCACAGAAAATTTGGAAAGTTGCAGAAATGGCGACCATTGAAAGACAATAAAAAACAAATCTCAAAATTTAATTACGATAAAAGCTCGAGGAAAAATCCTATCTCTTTAAGCCTTTATAATTTTGTTAATTTCTGAAGTTCGAAGCTTTACAAAGGTTCAAATTATTCTCGAAAATTTAATCTTCAAAGTTACACGAACGAGAATCGATTTTCTTCAAATTACAAGGTTCGGGAATATTTCCATTTATTATCAAATTATCAAATATTTAGATTTTAGCACGCGTCGTTGAAGTCACGATTTTTCATAGAAATAAATACGATTTCCTACTAAAAACGAGATGGGAGTTTTCATTCAAAACTTCGACAACTCATTTATCTATCTTTATTATATCTATCGCTTTAATCTACAGAAGCATTTCTGTTATTTTATTAAATCAAAAGTTTCGATAATAATGAATATTTGAATAGTAATTTTAATTGTTCGATTTTTGATTGTAGAAAATTGAATAAAATAACATTGATAGTTTAAGAGGGAATTGTTTTGAGCTGGAAAAGTCAACATGAGTTAACATTTTAGATAAATGTCTGTTTGTTATTTAGAGCGGAACTAACCGTACTTGTCCACGGGGTAAAATATTGAACTGTCGAATTTCCAATAAATCATCATCTAGTTAGATAATCAATCAGAAATTGGAGTTAGTGATAAAAAAAAAATTAATGATAATCAATTTATATTTCGAATATTGGAGAACTTTTAGGCTTGAGAATCGATTCGATCAATTCAATTCTAATTTGAATTGTGAATTATCATTATTTTAGAGAGTTGACGTGGTGAATAGGTTACTCCAATTTCTATTCGACTCTTGACATTGTCTTTATTGTAAAACTTCTATAATGGTTTCACATCTAATTCCTTTCTTTTGAATAGTAATTGATAATTGAGCCAAGATTTCGATTATTTTCTTTGAAAGTTCTCCAATTTAGTTGGAAAATATATTTACATATCATTAGAAGATCGATTCGTGTCGATAAGAAAAAATCTGATGCTTGACGAAATGAAAAAAAATTTAATCGTTCGGAAATAGTAATTTTGGTGGATGCGCCGTTATTTGTTCTCTTTCTCAATTTCGCTAAAATCGACATTCCAATTCGAGAACATCTGTTGTTGTGTTTATATATTGTTAAGAACTTCTATTGTTACAATTGCAGGTGGTGGAATCCCAGGGATAGAATTATCAATGCCACCATCCCATATAGCCCTAAGTGGCGATCTTCACATCGAAATAATATCGTCATCATTCCCACCTTTAATGCTGCAACTATCCCGTCTAGAAGGCAATATTGCTCAAGTTCTAACAACATTTCCAGTACTACCGGAAGCACGTGCTCTATCATTGAATAAAACAATGGTAAAAATACCATGTGGTCATTTCTCGAAAGGTGGTCAATATTATATTATAATCAAAAAACAACCAATTAGTTATGAACGTAATTCAAGTATTTATGATGATCAAGTTATAATGAGAAGTTTGGATGTACGATGGCCAATGCCGCAATTATCATTAACACCGGAACATGTACAAACTTATCCTGAAACACCGGTTATGGCGATTCTGGAATTTCCCGATGTTGTATGTCCACCAGTAGCTGGCAGTCCAATTAGTGCTATACCAGAATTTTGGCTGGAATTACATTATTGCGGACATTCTCTACTTACCTGTGATAACGATAATGACAGACAAAATAAATCGAATGCACAGGTAAATGAATTCGATTTGTCCAAATCAAGTCTCTAATGAGTTTGTTTATGTTCAGGTGCTGTATTCGGAACAGGTGCGCGGTTTTCCAGGACGTCGCGTGCTCACTTTACGTTGTGAATTATTCGGTCTCGCAGGACATTACGCTCTTTTTCTTCGACCAACCGCACCCACACCACCATTACCTCACACAGCCGCCTACGTTAAGGTAATCACTAATCACAATAAAACAAAGTTTTCGAAAAAAAAAGACCTCAAGCACATAACCCGAACTCAAAGGTCCCAGGTTCAAATCCTCAACTCAACTCCATTTTTTTTTGAAACATATTCGATTTATTTATCGATTTTTGTTGTTTTTTTAAGGCGGATTGGAGCGAACAGTTTGTGTTCAATGTGCATGCTCGAAGTATATTTCCATGTGATGCTCATAATGGCGGCGTTAAAGTACTTTTTCAATATCCTTCATGTATATTGACATCTGGTGATCGTGTACGTTTATTTGCTCGATTACGAGCCAATGTTGCTTCACTTGTACCACCAACATCACTCGAATATGTTATCGAACAAAGAGTTACAAGAGGCCAACATAGTTTACAATTCGATTGTGATTTATTCACTGAACGTTATGTTGAATATTGTTTTGTTTATGTAAGTCAAGCGATCACTGGAGCTGTGGCTGATGTCCGAATGGATTGTGTACCAACTTTACCCGTTTCCGGTGAGTAATCAAAAATTTATCCGTATTTTGTATTATTAATTAATGGAATATCTACAACTATTGTTCTAAATACAAACAAAATCGGGTATAGAACAAGAAATTTACCCTCTTGAAAAGGAAGTGTATTTGATTTTGTTGGAGGATAATAGTCGAAATTACACAGTTAGTTTATGGCATATTAATTTTCCACGGATTAATTTAACACAACTATCACAACAGCGATAACAATTAACAAGAAATATCTGATAATCCTCCTTACTGTTGGTATTTGAATTAATTATAATCATTAATTATGAACTGTCAGAAATTTAGAAAAAATCTATTGGAATCGTTTCAACTAATTTTCTTTCTAAATCAAATAGAATGGCAGCTTAGTATGAAACAATAACGGCTAAAAGGATGTTTTCTTGCTTGAAAAGCTGTCTGACGCCTGCATTTTCTTGATAAGAACTTCCACTACAATATCATCTCTTATTTATGGTAACAAAATATCGAACCATTAACTTTATTATTTAAATCAAGAGCCAAATTATGAATCGCTCTCTAAATCACGGATAATTGACAAGATGAAAAACTAGTTATGCTTTTAAAATTTGTAGAGTACGAGTATATAAAAAAGATATTATTAATTAATCTCATCCACCCCTTTTTCATAAGGGTTGAATCATCGACTCTTGTAGAAAATTTATTATTTTAGTTGAATCTACTTGAATTTGTATTAAGATCGTTTTCTATTTTTTGTCTTTTGTTTTTTTGGTCACTTATTTATTCAATTCTACCAATATTTTATAGAATCTGAAAGTGGCGGTTGGGGACCATGGAGCCCTTGGACACTATGTTCGAGTACTTGCATTGGTGGTACAAGAAGTCGTTATCGTTTATGTGATTCACCGCCACCACGTTATGGTGCCAAATTCTGTGAAGTAAGTTGAAATTTTCATATAATCAGGCTCTAAAGAGACGATAATGATATTAGAGTAGATTCGAGTATGGGCCAACATATTATAAATTTTAGGTTAACTTTAGCCCCTCCCTCGTGTCGCTTGTTGTCAAGGTAACAGGTGCGTTGATTTGTCTGTCTTATTCTTGAATTTCGAAATTGCTTAAGAATTAGATCACGATGCTGGTTCAATCTCGAACAATGTGTAATTGTAGTAGTTCTGGAATTTCTTGTTGTTATTAATGAAATTCGGGTGATTGTAATATTGCATGTTTCGAGACAAGTGCGTTTCCTTTGCCGAATTACAAATCGATAGTTGTGTTGCCATAACAACTCAAACAAATGAAAATTGTAAGTGTCAAATTGAACGAATTGATTGTTGTTATTCGGGTTTTGTAAGCAACAAATTTTGTTTAAAATATGCCAAAAAAAGACAAAAAGGGTAAAAAAGGTAAAAAAGATAAAAAGAAAAAAGATCCAAATGCATTAACTCAAGTCGATCGTACATTTTACGAACTTGAAATAACCGATTTAAATCGTAAATTAGCCCGTTTGAGAACTTTAACTGAAGAATTAGAATTGAAAAATGAAGAACTCGAACAACAATTGGCACATATGGATGAAGATCGTAATGATATTATTAGTTATTTGAAGAAAATTCTTCAAGAGAAAATTAATGAAATTAATGATTTAACTGAACGTTTAATAGCATCCGAAGCGCAACGTAATAATGAAACTGAAAAATATGAACAAAGAATTGCTGAATTAATAGCTGAATATGAACAGATGAAAGAAACTTTAACATCTGAAATAAAATTACTAGAAGGTAAATTGAATTCATTGGAAGAATTCCGACAGCAACGTGAAGAATTAATGAAGAAATTTGAAATACAGGAAGAAGCGATGGAAGAACAAGAAAAACGACACAAACGACAACTTTATGAAACTGAAAGGAAATTTATTATTGCGAAAAATCAATTGAAGAACGATATGGAATTACGTTTAATACAGTTATCGAAAGAATTTCACGATTCGACTGAATTAAGAATTGCGGCAACAACACATCGTGTTATAAGAGAAAATATCGCTATAAATAATGAATTAGAAACAATGTACTCTAATCATAAAAAACTTCACGAAGATACTTTATTAATGAAACAGAAAACGAATAAATGGCGACAAGAAGTTGAACTGTATGAGACTGAGAAGAAATTGGCTTTGAATAAAGCTAGTATTCAATTTAACGTAATCAAGAAATTAACAGAAGAACATGAATATTTGAGAACGAGATTAAGAACGTTTCAATCTATGGAACGTAATGTACGCGGTGCTAATGTTGAATTGAAAAAATGGCAACTAAGATGCGATAAATTGGACTATAAGCTTCGAATTTTGGGACAAAATCTTGAAAATAGTCTCGATAAAGAAAATATATTGAAAACCGATCATCAATATTTGCAAAGTGAAAATAGGCGTTTATCGACAATTTTATTCGAGGCAATGACTTCGATCAAGGAAGCATTAGAAATGCATCCGGAATTGAAGAAGACTAAAGAAAACTTAAAAGATACCCGACGTTTTAATCTATTAAATCATTTATTAACAATTTTAAGTGAATATGAAGGTTTGAAGCCTAGAAAAGAGTCACTTGAATCAATACAATCAATTAGTGGAGCTTATATTAAGGGTGATCTTGGTTTTGTACCGAAACCAGTAGATGATTTACGTCCGACATGTGTCCAATTGAGACGTACACGTGAAACACAAATTGGTGCTAGTTTCGAAGAATTCATATCGACTTATAAATTAGAAATGATTGGTGAAATTGAAGAGTCGGTGAGTTCTGAAGAGAAACTTAGTGTAGGTAGAGAGGATAGAATAAGTGCAGTCTTTTTCGATGAACAAGAAAGTATTAGTGAAGAATCAGAAGAAGATGATGAATATAAACAACGTAGAAAGCGAATGATGACGGCTGGACCTGGAGAAGAAGAAACTGAATTTGTAATTGGTGAAGGTGAAGAAATAATGGATAAAGAGACCAGTCAATATTTGGCTGATATTTCAAAAGCACAAATAGCTGATGAATTTGGTTTTCAAGCTACTTCAGTTGAACATAATTTAGAAATTATAATGCCATCTGAAACTGAAATGGCTTCTGAAACTGAAATGCCCTTTGACACTGAAATACCTCCTGAAATTGAAATACCTTCTGAGACTGACACAACAGTTGAGGACAACCCACCGGAATAATAATCGAAATAATGAATTCATACTGTATTTATAAACAAAATAAATAAATCCAGTTTTGAAAGTATCTAAAATTTTTGGTAGTTTCCGTTGAAAATATCAGATAAAATTTTTGATTTATTGTTAGTATTTGTATATATTTCTTGAACTGTAAGAGAAAGTATGTTCAAAGTCAGTTGAGAATAATAAAATTGGCAAAGATAGTGAACATCGAGGTTGTGGCCGTAAAAAATTGGGTGTTTTACAAAAAAAGCATTCTAAAAACTGTGGATGTAAACAGGAAATCTCGCTATAAATTCAAATAATTTTCATCAACTTTTCATGTTTTTCTAAGATCGTTTTTACCACTCCCCAAACAGGACCGGCTCCGATATAAATTCGCTTTGGATAATAATTCTATTCGAGGTGATCGATTTCTCTCAAAGTTGGATAATATTTGGGAAGCTTCAAATTCTCGATTTGACAGGCTAATCGAATTATGAGCCAGAAATTTCGGAGAATTTCATCAAAAATTGTTCTCCGCTTCCTGTCGAATAATCGAAATTCCGTATTATTATCAACATCCGCAAAATTTCAAGAGAACATAAAAACCAAGTGAATAGAA
>JAZBGZ010000648.1:0-23796 GCA_037414795.1 Stenodera caucasica | reverse complement strand
CAGCTGAAATTCCTGAAATTCAAGATGAAGTCGGTCCATATTGCCGTTGTGGTTGTATTGTTCATTTAGGCCAAGCAAAACCTAAACGTTTATTAGCCACATCTTCACAAAGTTGTCCTGGGAGAATATTCTGGCTTATTCAGGTAATATTGAGGTTTTATCAGATTCTATTAATTATTAATCGAGCTCATTGATTTATTTATAGGCGGATGATGATTATATTATCAGATTTAAAGTGAAACAATTCCATTTACCTTGTGGTATACAATGGTTGAAAGTGCGAGATGGTAAATCGTTATCTGCTAATTTATTGGCTGATTTATCAGGTATACCTGATACTGTATCGTCTATCGTCAATTCGACAGGACCAAATTTATTATTGGAATTTTTCTCCAATGAATCACCAGCTAGTGGACAGAATTGTGGCGGTGGATTTTTGGCCTATGCCAGCCAAACAAGTAAGTCTAGATCAGCGATTAAATAGCAAAAACAATAATATTTCATTGAGCCAAAAAACCATCAAAAATTTCTAAATTTTGAAAATAGCAAGTTTAGATATTTTAGTCTAGTTAGAGTATTTCACGCTTCATTTTTGTCTACACACAATTATCAGTATTATCACTATCAACATAGCCTAAGGCTACGTTCACATTCGAACCCATCGTGTAGAAATGCAAGCGTCTATGCTCCAATTAGCTAAGGAAATGTGCACGAATGCACATTTCCTTGCACGGTTTCTCGTCAAAATCGCATGACTTACTTGTTAGTTTCTGAATCTGAATTGTATATTTGAATTTTCACAAAGAAATTTCTAATTTTAGAGCCTGGAAAAATGAACGCTACCGGCCTAGCTATCACCCAAACAGTTGGCGTTATACCAGTTGCTATATTGAAATTAACAGCTGTCCATATAGCTACAATTTTCTTCCTTAGTGGTTTATTGATAGCTACAATATTTTTAGGGGCTCAATATGTGTTCCGTTATAGAAAATATCATATAGCTCAAGCAGACGATCAGGATTCATTGGCCGATCCTACAGGTAAATTTAATTATATAATTGGAGAATTATTATTTTTCAAAAAATAAAAAACAATTGTTTAGCATCTTGTACCAGTATTCCTGTAAGAAATCGTGCTTCATCTAGTGCTACATTGATATCCGAAGTAATTTCCTTGACTAGATTACGGCCGAATATTATCACAAAGAAGCACAGCCGTCTTCGATCATCTTACGAACAAGATGATGAAGAACAGGAAGTTACACTAGCGTAAGTCTATTTATTATTTTTGATTTATTTTCGGAATTTGGGGCTAGAATTGTCAGCTAGACACTTTATAGAAATGGACTTACTCAACTCATATCTAAGTTTTACGATAATAATAATAATAATAATAATAATGATAATAATAGTGATAATGACAATGTTAATGGTAATTATACAAAAAGCAGGGTTTCCAAAGTAGAATAATAATAAAATCTAACACACAAAACCAAATAATTCCAGTAAAGAAGAATCGTTAAGCTTGAGCAGTACAACAACTTTAACACAACAAGAAACATTAACAACTACAGTTCAACAACAAACTAGCGAAATAGAAGAAGTAACTTGTAGTTTACCAAGTTCGCCAAATAATTACGACACGAGAATATTACGACGTTCATCAACTTTAACCAGTGAAAAGGATAAATCAACTGAAAAAAATGATGTCGATGATGATGATGTTGATGATGATGTTAAAAAACCAACAAAATTAACTAGAAGATTAAGTAACGTCAGTAGTGCCACTTTAACGCATGTGAGAACAACGTCAGAAATTGGTTCTAAAAGTGATCCGGTGAAGTATTTTTAAATTTAAATCAACAGAACAATCGAATTGAATTGAATAATGCACAACTACACATGACACATGATAAGGGACCTAACAACCCAAAATCCATGAGCCTTCAATGTATTCAAACGAATTGTAGGAGACCGAATTGTGTGTTAGGTCTCTAAACTGCACTTCCATCTGGACATTGACGATGATCCATCTCCATAAATTTCTAATACTTATTAACTTCGAATTTATTTCAGAGTGGAATAATTTGAATATTTAGCTCTCAATTGTGATTTTTCTAAATTTAAAAATGTTCAAATTTCGCCGCTTTTCTCCATATTTCAGCACCAAAAAACTCCATTACAACACACTGTATTGTCATTTTTAACACCCAGTGTCGTATCGAATCTTCACCAGAGCACTTCTAGAACGCACTGTTGTTTTTATCTGTTTGTTTTTTATTTTCAAATAATAATAAATAAGTATAATCGTAATATGAGAGAAAAGCAGCAATTTTTATTGTTTCTTTTTTTGTTTGTTCTCTTTCCAGGGATTTTACTCGCCCGCTTCCAGTCTGACCAGTCGCGCCACAATTCGCAGCACAAACGCTAAAGAAACTAAAGAAAAACGTAATCGTGAAAAATTATTAGCCGGTCCAATGACCGGTTCTGATTTCTCAATTGTTGGTCAAGATGTTGATTTAGAATTAGATTATTATGATTATAATGTTGTCAATGCTGGTGCAGCACCTGGCTCTTATTTAGGTATGGATCCAGCTTTTCTCGTTTGGATACCACCGTTAGATGAAACTGGTGAAATTCTGCCAGACGATGAAAATGTTGAAGATATCCGGCCGAAAATTTATATTGATCCTGGTAGTAATAAAGAATCGCCTGAAGAGGAGATTTTGATACCGAAAAGTGTGAGAAAATCGAAAGATACGCCGAAAAATTCACCGATTTTTCCACAGAAAAGTAATAAACGGATTCATCCACTAGCTGAAACTGATGATAAGAGTAAAGAAAAGGAACCATTATTGAATAAAACTGTTGTTGCGATACAATTACATGAATTTCCCAAAAATAAAAAGTGCTGTTCTAGTAATAAGTTTCTCAATGATATGGAAAAAGAGACTAAAGTAGAGAAATCGCCTAGTATTGATAGTGATTATGATGAAATTAAATTTGTCGATGATGATGATGATGATGATGATGATAATGATGATGAAAATGATAAAAACAAAAGTGTGAATCAGTGCAATATTGAGTTATCATATCACGACTCGAATATATTATCTTCAACTTAAGACTGACTGTTGGAATTTCACAATTATTAAAAATATAAAGTAATTATAAATATTTGTCAGTTTATTGTTTGAAATTGTGTGTTATTCTTTTATAAATAAATCAAAAGCTATCTCAGGATTGGAGAATATTGAACAAGAAAACAAAAATATAGGTTGATTGAGACTGAATGTTAAAAATAAGATGTTAATATTAAAAAAAAAGCTATCTCTAGACTTATTCTAGTCATGTACGAGTTTCCATTATATTTGTCAATAATATAAAGCTTATTAGATTAGATTCGTTGTTTTGTAAGTTGGAAGTCCAAAAAAAAAAAACGTGTTTATTGTGTGGACTTGACCAATTATAGGAAAATTAGTAGCTTCATGTATTTATTTATATTTGATTTAAACAAAACTATAGGCAAATTTCAAGTTCCTTGTAAATATGTATCAATTTTTTTTGTTATAAAGTGTTATTTGAACAAATAAAGAACGCTAAATTTATATAATCTGGTATATGTACCTAAAGCAGAATAAAATAACTTATTTATATCAACAATATTCTATTATTGGAATTTGAATTTCGTTATTTTCGCGCTTTATTTCAACTAATCAGAACAGTGAGTTCACTCGAACAATCTAGATCAAGACCTATTTTTAGCTGTTCGCGAATTTAATGATTTTTTCAGTTGGCTATACTATTATAACCTAGCTTTTGTGCATTAATTTAAATGTCAACATACTAAACTTAATTTGAAGAAAATAGAAGAAAAACTTTTTGAAAATTCATAATAATAAAAGGTGAGATTATAGAATTGATTAAAGAAAATTACAATTTTCCGTTATTGTGTTGTAACAGTTGTGAAATTTCTGACATCGAACCTTCTAGAAGTAACAATATTTCTGGAACGGTGGAATAGCGCAATGCAGGTGTTTATTTGAGTGTGTAGTTTTAAAAATTTCACCAGTGACAGTGTTGGAAAGTTATTGGAAACGAAATCATGGATAAATCGAATTCAATCGAAGAAGACGAAGAAGTTAAGTCCAATGCTGTTGTTAAATTATCAGTTGGTAAAAATGCTCAATTCACCAAGCTCAAATGTAACACGGATTTAAATTTACCACCATCGAATTGGTTGAGTAGTTCAGCTGATTCTTATGGATTACAACATGTTCTATATCAGCAAAAAGGATTTTCTAGGTATTCATCTATATTAAATTTATTCTAATTAGTTTAATGATTGTATAATCTAGTTTTCAGATGGCACATATGTTTCCTGATTGTGTTGGTCAAGTTGATGTGGTTTCAGATGCTGAAAATATAAAAAATCTACTGAAAATACCGTATTGTAAAAGTCACGTTAGTATGATGGTACATCGTGTTGAAAATACATTATTATTAGATGATTTCGATATTTATAAACATTTATTGAGAACAACAGAAACTGAATGGAAATGGTTGAGGGACTTTTTTTTCGAAAATGTCAACCATGAAACGTGTGAAGAAGATCGTAATTTATACATAAAAAATCGACGTCGTGAAGCTTTAAAACAGAAGAGTCTAGTATCGAAGTTTCTCTATCATAGTCTCGTTGAAAGCGATAATAATAAAGATAACGATATACAAAATACAAATATGCCAATACAAGTACATCATGAATGGCCTTTATTACCGGAAGCCCAACCAGAAACACCCGATCCGAATAAATATGATCATAAATATAATCGTAATGTATTATGGACATTTGAAGATATTGAAATGTTAATTGGTACTGATTTACCGATATTTGGTGGTGGTACACATCCTTGTATATCATTACGTTTACGTGATGTTAGTAAACCAATAAATGTATTAACCGGTATTGATTATTGGCTAGATAATTTGATGTGTAATGTACCGGAAGTTGTTATGTGTTATCATTTAAATGGTATCGTACAAAAATATGAATTAATTAAAACTGAGGATCTACCACGTTTGGATAATTCGAAATTTTCACCGAAATTAATACGTGACGTGGCACAATG
The DNA here is from genome assembly GCA_037414795.1 of Stenodera caucasica. NCBI lineage: Eukaryota > Metazoa > Arthropoda > Insecta > Coleoptera > Meloidae > Stenodera > Stenodera caucasica. The sequence continues at coordinate 18,668 of JAZBGZ010000648.1, read as the reverse complement.
TATTTTATCGTTTTTGAAATCGAATGCTACAAAAGCCGGACATACATATTGGTTATTTAAAGGGAAAGATGAAGAAGTTGTTAAATTATACGATTTAACGTCTTTATGTACAGAAAAAGATGTTGAAAATGATCATAATCCATTTATAATACCGGTTGCTATGTTATTATATCGGGTAGCACGTAATATGAAACATTCAAAACATACAACAAATCGACAACCAAGTACTATACGAATGTTATTGAAAAATTGTATTAAATTATTACCAGAAGTTAAATATCCAGAAATTGTTACATCATCACATTATATGTTATCAGATTTATATGTACCGGCTGATACGAATCCAGAAAGTCCTGGATTTGAACAACAAGATGATGATAGTGAATCAGTTTATGATGATGATCTTGATGGTGATGATAATGATAATAATAAAGAAACAGCTACAAAAATTTTATTACTAGATCAAAATCATATTTATGAGAAACCATTAAAACATCAAAAATCACCACCACCAATTACAATCAATGTAGAAGAACGTTGTTTACAAGCTATCCAACATATAATTGCTGGACTTGATTGTTTAAAATATTTTATTCGACAAAATCAAAATCGAGAATCATCATCAACATCATCATCATCATCATCATCGAATATTAATGAAGAAGAAATAAAAATGGCAAAACCTTTTGAACCAATACCGATGGGCTACTCGAAATTAGATTCTAGTGATCATAATAAAGAAACATTGAATCAAAAGAAAAATAAGAAACGTAATAAGAAAAAAAATAACGATAATGCTTTATTATTACGTAATAATGACGAATCATCAAAAGTTTTAAGTTTAAAACAACCAGATCAAAATATATCATGGAAAGATCATTTAAAAACATTACTTTATGAGAAAGCTGTTTTAGTATTTGCAACATTGGCTGAACATAGTTACGTTAATCGTAATTATGGTAATTGTTTGAGAACAATAGAATTATTGGCAAGATGTCAATTGATAATGAATAAATTATTATATACATCGAATAGTTTAAAAGAAAATTGTTTATTAGGTAGAGCTGGTGATTGTTGTATAATGATGGTACAAAATTGGAATAAAATTGATAGTTATCGTGAACAATTCCATCAGAAATTGGATGATGAATTGAAAATGATTGAACAATTAGAACAAGACGAACAGTATTATAATATAAATATTGGTGAAACAAATATGAGATGTGTATTTATTTATGATATACGAACAATTGAACAGATGTTATTGAAAGGTGTTGAATGTTATGAAGAAGCATTGAAATTGAATTTAGATGATGATAATATATTGAGACGACAAGGTAATAGTTTAAATGAACTAGCATCGTTTTATTTAAATAAAGCTAAATCAAATAAAATAAAAACATATATAATTGAAATGTGTGAAAAAGCTGAACCACATCTACAAAAAGGTTTGATAATATTTGAAAAAATCAAAGATGATGCTAATACAGCATTATTATATACAAATATTGGACATATGCATCGTTTATTAGCACATGCTCATACTCCAGATGATCGTCATGAATTAACAAATAACGAAAAATTCCATTATAATAAAGCATTTAATAATTATAAACGAGCATTACAAGTATTAGGTGAACGTAAACATAATACAAATATTTGGGATGCTGTTAAATGGGAATTATCAACGGCTTTATTCAATATGGGCTGTATTATGCATGAAAATCCACCATCAAATTGCGTAAGTCTTCTTATTGTTTGATCCGATGTCTCCGATTTAGATACAGAAAGAATTTGAATTTCTTCTATTATTTTTTTTGTATTTCAGTCAAAAATCGAAGCCGAGAAGCAAGTTATAGAAATTCTACAACGTGCATTACAATATTGTGATTGTGATGAAGAAATTTCGAAATTTCCACTGTATCAATATCGTTCAGCAATGATACATTTTCGTATTGGTTCATTATATCATAGTCATATATGGACAACAATAAATGATACAGCAAATCGTAAAAATATCATACAATTATCAAAAATTAATTATGAGAAAGCATCAAAATTATATTATAATGCTTATGACGTTTTTGGTTATTTTACATCACAAATGCAACGACTCGCGTTACTCGAATATTTAGTCGAAAGTGAGTATTTAATAAAAAAAATTTAACAAGAAAATTTTCATTTGTTTTCCATAATTTAGCTACAAGTGTTGCCAATACAAAAGTGAAAACACTACAAAAATGTCTGGAAATATTCATCGAAATGGACGACATGCTGCTATTAATCATTGATAAAAAAGTCGAATTACCCGAAAATGAGAATGATAATAACGATTTATGTAAAAGTGATAATTTCAGAACGTGTTATTCGTTATTGAAATTGGTGAAACAGCGATTACAACATATTTTGAAAATTTTGATAAAATTATGTTTAACAAAACCACCGCCAAATAAAGATTGTCCCAAATTGATCAATATTTATAAATATTTATATAAATTATCACTTGATATTGACGAGAATACGTCGTGTTTACAACTAATACAAGATTTACATCATGTTGTTAAGCAAATTGATGTGAAAATTAGTGAGATTGATACGGCTTCTAATTTGTAATTTTCTCCTGTTGTTATTGTTGTTTGAAAATTAATTTTGCCAGTATTTTTCTCAAACGTGTTTATTGTCCATCAATCGATTTTCCTGTGATAGACAATTTTAAATCTATTTTCCAGTGGGATTTGTTTTTTTTAATAAAAGATTTTGCTTTAAATATTTGTTGTTTATTCAGTCATTCTTGATTTGTATACAAAAAGACGTTCATACAGTTTCACATTCAGTACAAAAAATTATAGCTACTTTAATTACAAAAACTACTCGTAATTAATTAAATATTTAAGTCGTTTGTAAAAAAAAAATTATAAAAATATATCTGAAGAGAACGAAAGTTTTGATAATTATTATTTATAGATATTATTCTATTCACACAAATTATGTATGGATTTGTTAATATTTTACATAAAAAATAATATAATTTAACAACTATGGTAGTCCTTAAAATACAAAATAATTATTAACAAATTGTTCACTAGAAATTCGTGCTACTTGAGCATTATTATAATTTTTTTTTTGTTTTATTATTTATAGAATTTGTTGACCAGATTTCATTGTCCTTCACTGTCACTGTCACTTTTATCTGGAATTGTTTCAATTTCGTTAAAAAATCAATCAACAACTCAATTACTTACAAAAATAATTTTTAATAATTAATCACCTTTTTTACCAGGATAAGCATGTCGTTTTAATCGATCATATAAATCATCTTTTGTACCATAAATACTGGCATTTGAGCGTGCCAAACTATTCATTTTACCATTAATACCATTATGGAGGCTTTCTTTCATATAAGTTTCGTTATAGAAATTCGGCATCTCCCAACCATCTTCTTCATCATCATAGTAATGAGCATAGGTGGAATGGTGGCTTGGTGCAATGCTTTCAGCATATGGTGTCGGAGCACCATAATAGAAATTCACTTGGGAACCATTCTGGTCGGTGGCGGGAGTCAGCAGTTTCTTTGGTTCTTTGCGGCGATTCGCCCTGAAAAATCATCAAATCAAAACAGTCAGTTTTTCACTGATCGAAGATGTCAAAATTCATCAATTTTGCTGAGCAAAATAACTTGTCACTCGCTTGACAAAGTTGGCTATGAGCTTCACTTTTTCTACAGAAATGAAGCTCATGACCACTTGGAACTTGGGTTTTCTCAGATCAACATATATGGTGTACGCTGAGGTCACTGACGTATCTTTCAAAAGTTGCTCTAATAGATTAGATGCCTAATTTATTTACTTTTCAGATACGCCACTGAGGCTCAGACTTTTTCACATAAAAATCAAATATACCTTGCACAGATCATCCATATCAACAGAACTATGATGATAATAATAACAACGGATACAGCAATTCCGGTTGCTATATAAGCGAACTCAGATTTTTCAGTGCAGTGTCGTCCAGTAAAACTACCAATACAACGACAAGATGGCTGTCCACGTACATCCTTAACACAGATACCTTCATTATCGCAATAACCATCACAAACATCGGTACATTCTATTCCGGTTCCATTAAAACCGGGTTTACATTCGCATTTGAAATCACTAATTTCCGGTATTAGAAGACAATAAGCATTTGGATCACAATGCATTTCAGGACCGTTAATTTCACAGGGATTCGTACATTCCGATTTACTGGTCTATAAAAATCAGTAAAATTTCGATTAATTCGAATAAATTATTCGATAAATTGGACTTACAGCAGCGATAGTTTTAGTGCTTTTATTCGGCGGACATGCAATACATGTTGTTTGTTGCGATTCCGGTTGATAATAACCTTTCTTGCACTTAACGCAACTATTCAAAGTACCATTCAGATAAGTACCAGGTGTACAAACCGGCAATGAACATTCTTCAATAGTCACAGCTCCCGATTTGGATGTTGTTCTACCCAATGGGCAATTTTGACAAGCCGCTTGAACCCCTTGAGTACGGTAAGTACCTCTTGGACAAGGCTCACATTTACCATCCAAAGCCAATTGAAGACCGTTACCGCACTCATCACGGCATTCCTTCTGCGACACGGCTTCATTCGTTCGGGTTGTTTTGCCCAAACCGCAAATTTCACAAGAGAAGGAACCTTCATTGGGTTGATAGAAACCATGACCACAACTGCGACAAAGACCGGCTTCATGATCGTAGTATTTACCAGCTGGACAACGTTCTGTACGAAAAGAAAAGATTATAGATGGGGTTAATTTAGGAAATTATGGGTGGTACCTTTACAATCGGAGGCGCTACGAGCTCCAACACCTACAGTAACTCCAGCTCGGCCTGCTATTATTGGACATTGCATACACTGTTGTTGGCCGGATTCACTTTGATAAGAGCCTTGCGAGCATGAGATACAAGCCTTGGTTTTCTTATCGTAATAAGTACCAATAGCACAAGGTACTAAATAAAGGAAACATTTCAATTAATAAGCTGCTTTTGGATGATGCATGATATAGTATTTACCGCAATCAGGCGCCATTACTACTTGTCCAATAGGACAAGCATAGTCAGATTCGAGGATCAAAGAAGATGGATCCGGTACTGTATTTGGTAGAATATCATGAACATCGAATTGATCTTCTTCAAGGATTAATTTCTCAAGCAATTGCTTGACTGTTGATCTTTCATTGGTGTTTGAATTGATAACTGGATCGCTAAAATTTCGATTAAGATAGTAAAATTAATTGGAGTAGAGTTGGAGATGATAGCTTTGATCACATGCGTGTTTGAATAAAATGTGTGCTTACTTTATGGCCGGGAAGGAGATTTCGATGCTGTATGTATCACTGGATGATTGCCGTCCTTGGCGGTTTGTTCTACAATACAGAGGAACATGCTTTCTATTCGACTAAACTACTGAAATGCTACTACATGCGAATGATATGATTATGGTGGAACGCATACAATTTTATTATCTACCATGCGTCAGACACAATAATTCATCAAAAAAATTGATAGAGAATTTCAGACTTACTTTTCTACAGGAACACTAGCATTGAGGACATAGGTACCGCCAGCATCTTCATCGGAAATTTGGCGTATCTGGCGACTGATTCTATGGTCGCATTTCACATCAATATTCAATTCTCTACATTCTCTGGTACCTTCAACTGAGAACGAACAGAAATTCCAATCTCTATTGAGACTATCCACGGCAATTCTAGCACGTTGTCTTAAAACACCTTGGCCTGCTTCGTTACAAAGCACCGAACTGGGGAAGAGCATAGCAATCTTGAAGACCCGTTGAGCCGGTTTCGAGGCTATAAAATAATCATTTAACTCCAAACTTATATATTTTAGATCTAACTTACCAGAGCAAGCTGGATATGTAAGTGGTAGGTTTGGATTAGTTGTCGGTCGCCAAAATCCTTCAGCACCACAAGTGTAGAATTTCGGTATTTCTTGAGAGAAGCGCAAGCCTTGTTTACAGGCAATTTCGCAAACTTTGAATTGTCCACCAGCACCCCAATCTTTACACGTTTGTTTACCGCCAATAGGATCAGGTAATTCGGGACAAAATTCATTTAGAACTGAAACTTTAAAGCTACAAGTCGCAGAATTTCCAGCTTTATCGGTAGCAACATAAGCGATTTGGTAAATGCCCCATAATAGTGTCTGTCCGGGACGATGGTTGCTCTTCTCTTGTATTTTAGCAATACCGACATTATCGCTGAAATGGGGCTCATCCCATGATACTAAAGCTGATCCGTTTTTGGTGATTATCCACAAGTCGCCAGGACAATATTCGACTTTTGGTGGGATTTTGTCGACTTGTAATTCTTGACATTTCGCGCCGATATAGCCCGGTGGGCAGTTTCTCTGGCCACAATTAGATGGGACAATTCGTTCGACTCCACCAACAGTTGTTTCATAACCCGCCCATGTTAAAATCAAGCCACGATACAAAACAGGCTCAGTTCGACAATCTCTAACCTGTTTTTGGATCTCACTTGTGATATCCAATGCTCGACCCCAAAGTTGGACTTTGGTCAAGTGTCCTTGGAAGCCTGATTCTGTGTAAGCTTTCGGATTACCAGATCGTGGCTTACCTAAAGTTACCCAAGCGCTAAAATTGATCAAAATTAATTGAATATTAGAGAAAAATTATGTGAAAATTTACTATTCGGGTAATTTTCGGCCGCTTCCATAGCCTTCGACTTTACTAGCAATAAGTCCTTCAGTGATCAATTTCAATTCGCCACCATTTTCTCCATCCCAAACTATAGCGATATGGTGCCATTGGGCATCATTGACTGTAGTATAGTCTCGGTAACTTAGATAAACATCTTGAAGATCCGGGAAAATTGAGACTTGGACTCCGTTGGAATGCGCTTGAATAATAGGACGTCGATCTTTCGGAATATGTTTCGCTCTAAAAAATAGAACTAACAATTTTTCTACAACTTTGAAATGAGTCAACTTACGAGACGCTGTATAAAGTGAAGAAGATTCCGTTTTCGTCTTTTTGCGTGAATTGAATCCACATTGCTATGGTTAAGCTAGATTTCGAGCCAGTGTAGAATGGAATAGCTTGAGATGCTGAACTTCGTGTAGCATCGCTAAAGTATAGGTCATAGTCGACTGAGATTGCTGCAAAATTGATAAAATAAGTATATACTTAATTGGCAAAAAATTTTTGGCTTAAACTCACTTTTACGACAATCTTCTCCAGTTAAATTGAACGGACATTGACAATAAAATTGATCAGTCAAATCGATACAAGTGGCGCTTGGTGGACATGAATTTTCCTTACAATCGATGATATCTTCTTCGCAATATTTTCCGGTAAATCCTGGAGCACAGACACATTTAAAGCCGTACGGATCATTAGTACAAGTAGCTCCATTTTGACAAGCATTGGCTTGACAAGCATCATATTCATATTGACAGCCAACACCAGCATAACTGTCAGAGCAGGAACAGTTAAGACCGGATCCGAAATCTTGGCATTTCCCGCCATGCATACAAGGATTTCCGATACAACGTTCTGGTGCCGTTTCGCATTGTTTTCCATCAGTTCCCGATGGACAAACACAGAAATAATCTTGGAACAGATTAATACATTTAGCATCGTTTTGACAAGGTCTAGTTTGACAATTTCCAATATCGGTTTCGCAATTCACACCGGTCCAACCTGGTGGGCAAAGACAGCGATACGATCCGACTTCATCGCGGCAAGATCCGCCATTTAGACAAGGCTCCGATTGACAGTCGTCGATGTTTTCTTCGCAATAAGTTCCAGAATAGCCTTCTCTGCACATACACAAGAATCGGTTATCTAAATCCACACATTTATCGGTTCCTATAGGATTGCAAGGATCACTTAGACATTCATCGATTTCGGCTTCGCATTGTAGACCGACATATCCTGGCCGGCATTTACATGAGAATCCATCAACTAAATCTGTGCAACTTGCCCCGTTTTGGCATGGTTTCGATGAGCAGAAATCGATGTTGTGTTGGCATCGTTTGCCGGTAAAGCCTGGTTCACACGTACAAGTAAAATCGTCAATTGAGTCTGTGCAATGTCCGCCATTCTCACACGGATTCGGGGCGCACTCGTTTATGTTCGAGTCGCAACTCTCTCCAGTCCAGCCTGGATGACATACGCATTGATGATAGAACAGTTTATCAACACAAATACCGTTTTTGCATGGATTTTGGCCACACAAATCGATCTTCTCTTGGCAACGTTTGCCGCTGAATCCAGATGGACAAGCGCAAGAGAAATCAGCGACTAGATCGGTACAATTTGCGCCTAATAAGCATGGTTTTTCGGCACAGTCGTCCGTGTTGATTTCGCAAATTTGGCCCTCCCAGCCTGGTAGACATTCGCACATAAATCGGCCTTGTTGAAGGGCGACACAAGTAGCGCCGTTATTGCAAGGGTTGCCGTTAGCGCTACACGGATCGATCTGTAATAAAAAACGATAAAATAATACTGGAATATGGGGCTTAAATTTAGGGAATTACCGTTACGTCGCAATCAATTCCGGTATATCCGGCTCTACACAAGCATGTGTGATTGTTATAGCCAGGCTCATCTTTACACATGGCACGTGCCGGACACGTGTCATTTCGACAATCGGATCGTTCTTCTTGACAATTGATTCCGGAATAGCCTGGAGCGCATTGACATCGATAGCCTTGAGGCTTATCAATACAAGTACCACCATTGTAGCATGGTTGCGATGAACATTCGTCTATATCGATTTCGCAACGACGTCCTGAGAATCCAGCCGGACAAAAGCATTGAATGCCATGGCCCATCGGCACACAAAGACCGCCATGCTGACAAGCATTATCAGTACATTGAACCGGCTGACATTCTTCACGGCCGGCAGCTCCAGGTCCGTCAGTTTTCGTATTGCTCGGGCATTCCAAGCAGGATGTTTGTCCTGATGAGGATTGGTAGAAGTCTCGCGGGCATAAAGAGCATGGTGCTAATCCGGTCGGTGAATATTGACCGGGAATACATTTTGATCGACATCTATCCTTGCCAGGCGCCGCTGGTTGATAAGTGAAAGTATTAGCAGGACAAGCTTGACAATCTTTGAAGCCACCGGTTGGAGGTTCTCCTGTGAAACTGTTACGCGGACATTCCAAGCATGGTACTAAACCAGTTGGAGAGTAAGTACCATAACCACAGACAGGTACGCAATCGCTGACGCTTTTGGAGCCTTCTTCGCGGGTGTAGGTGCCTTGAGGACAACGATTACACGAGCCTTGACGGTCGCGATTTTGGTAGAAGCCTCGAGGACAGTAGGTACATTGTTTTTGTTTTTCTCCAGCATAAGTTCCAGCAGGACAATGTACTTAAATAAGGAAACAGAACATTATTTGAAATTCAAGAAAAAAAGTTGAAAACTTACAGCATCTCGGAACATCATTAGTATCCATATTGAGTACTTCTCCTACGTTGCAAGTAAATCCTCTAATATTGGTCGAGTTCAAGGCTCTCAATGGAGGACATTGATTTCCGATTGCCGAAACGTTAAGTAGAGGCTCAATAGTAGCACTTGTGTACGGCACCGATAGATCAAACATCAAACTCAAAGTACTACCGCAAAGGTCATAAAGTTGGGGTTGACGAACCACCGGTAAAATATTCAAAATGTAATTGATTTTGACCACATTTTCTTTAATTAAAGAGGGCACAGCTTCAATGAAAGACACATTCATTCGCACATTAACCGCTGAACAACGCTCCGATAGAATAGTATTCAGATTATTATAATACTGCGAAATCAAATCAGTATACTGATTTAGACATAGAGTCGGTACTGCTCCATTAGCTCGATAATTCAAAGTTGCCGTAACATGATAATCAGCTTGTTCCGTATCTGAAATATTCCAACATTAGAATCAAAATTGATCAATTTTGATCGACTCACTTTCTGAAACACAATCAGGTACTACTGATGTTGGAGTCCATGGAGTTCTTGTATCGCAAGAGAACGTTTTAACTGGATCACCGTCTGTGAATCGATAGCCTGGGTTACAAGTTGCGATACATTGAAGGCCACGATCGCCTGGTAAGCAATTTAAGGCACCCTTAACAGGAGGCTTCAACTCCCAATCGACACAAGGCGTTGCTTGTACTGCAACCTAAATAATTTCATGATAAATTAAATTAATATTTGGATAAGGTTGCATTTACTTGAAAATGACAAGTTGCTTTATTGCCAGTTCTATCAGTAGCTACTACTGTGACATTCTCAAAAGTACCAATAGCTATTGTCGCTTTATCTGGAATAAAAGTGATTTGGACTTCTCCGGAATCATCAGTTGCGTTGATTCTGCGTCTAGTATCATTGAAATTGACAGCATAACTGTCTTGTTTATCGACTAATTCGATGACGTAACTTTGTGGACAACTCAATTTCGGTGGAGTATTATCTGTAATTGTTACAATTAGGTATTTGTTTTCGGCGAAATTTTTTGAAGTTTAGTACCTGGTACTGTAATGTTGATTTCGCAAATTGCTACATTACCATCATAATCGAAAGCCACATATTTCACTACAGTATCTTCAAAAACGTACATTGGAGTTTTGAAAGTTTGCGGCTTAACTTCAAGTCGTGCTATACTTCCGGAGTTGTCAACAGCTGTAGGTTCTGTGAAATTAATAGGTAAGAGACCGCCATTGGCGTCTTTCTGGACAATTATAGGCTGTTGGGGACAATTTTGGAAAATCGGAGTCTCATTATCTGCAAAACAAATCGAAATTAATTTGTTATTTATAGCAAGTTTGCTTGAACTCACCGACACATGGGGAATAGCCGTAATCGTAGCCCAGAAGTGGCTCCGCTTCGGGCTCATCGCAGCCCATTAGTTCGAATTTTAAACAAGCATTATCCATATAACTGACAATACCTAGAATAACGTGTCGAGCTTGTACGTATTTCGGCAAAGAAATCATAGCTAATTCTCCATAATTGCCGGGATCTCGCATTGTTAAATTGAAATTGGGGAAATAAACGACATAATTTTCAGAATCTGCTTGTTTGTAGAAGAATCGAATTTCAGTAGGACGCCCAACAATATCATTAGTGACAACTCCTTTAACCAAAATCGCTTTAACTCTGTAAACTTTCCCTAAATCGACATTAACATAAGTGAAGGCTTCCTGTTTGCCACACCATCCAGTAACTGAATTCAATCGAATATTCCTAGCTTCATAATTCGGACGTTCACTAGTCGCATTAATTGCTGAATCGGGTATTCGACCCGACGCTATACCAAGTGGTCGGACCACTTTACATTCCGGCTCTCGTACACAAGTGATCGGTCGTGGATTGATCAAAATATAACCCGGTCTGTTACAACTAAAATTAATTTCAGATCCTTGTTCGTAACTTCTGGCGATTTGATAGCCGTCACTGGGCCGACCTGGATCTTCACAAACCGGACCTTCGCAACGTAAATCGCCAAAATCCCAAACTCCATTCGCCTGACATCGCACAATATTGTCGTGTTTGCCACTTTGGCCAGCAAGTTTAAACGTGTTTTGACACCCGAAAAAGAAGGAAGATTGGTATTTGGTGTCGAGGTATTTCCCGTATTCGGCTCCGGGAGTTGGAGGTGGGGCGCCGCAATCGACTCGAGGACACGACGGCTGTGCACCACTCAACCAGTAATCGGGGAGTCCCTGAAGTTTCGACAATAAATTCAGGAGTTATGGTGAGATTTGATAACTTACAGGCTTAGGATCGTAGACGCATTGTCTAAAACTGGATGTGTAAGTTCCTCGTAATTTTCGTCCATTGCTGTTACAGTGTAAAGTGACATTATCTCGGAACGGTACTAAAACGCTAGTTTCATCATTTCTTGAGACTTTGAGACCTTCATTTTTATCATCAGGTAGAGATACGCATTGGGCATCTAAAATTAGAAAAATGTAGTTTGAAATTTTCTAAAATTATTTGATGTACTTACAAGAGCATTCCGGCACGGATCCATTCCAGACTCCAGTTGAAGTGCAGAGTAAGGCCGAAGATCCGGACATTACATAGCCAAAATTGCATTGGAATCGGACTAAATCGCCGAAATGGTACTTATCTTTTGTCGACAAAATCAATCCATTTTCCGGTCCTTGTAACGTCGGACATCTAACCGGCACACAAGATTTATTAACTTGGAACGTATCACCATCTCTCAAACCATTTTCCGATCGTTCAACATTATAGCCGGCGGTACCGTTACGTTGATAAAGTTCAAAGCCTACATTACATCCGCACGAATAATCACCGGCACTATTGATACATTTTTGATCACAACCGCCATTATTGACGGCGCACTCGTTTATATCGGCGCATTCCAATCGAGTACAGCCCATTATTTCTAGTTTCAAACAGGGGGCACCTTCGTAATCTTGAATTTTGAATTTTACATATTGCGCCTCTATCGGTACTGGCAGATTTAAAATCGACAATGTAGGCTCTAAAATTCGGAATTCAACAGCACTACCGTCCGGATTGCGATAATCTTTGAAAACATCAGTTAGATCGTCGGTGTATTGAATACGGACGGCTGAAGTGAAGGCTAAATTGCCATCGGGACGTGTAACACTCGTCGTACGGAAGCCCCGAATAATCGTTGGCGCCTTCAAATCAATCAGTACCCAGTTCGAGCCCCCATCATTAGTATTTCCACACCAACCGGCGCCGTTATTCAAACGTACCATCTAGAAAATTACAATTGAATCATTTTCATAATTTTTGATTTAAAGCAACTTACAGTTTTATCATAGCCTGCTTCGCTACTAGATACAGTGATTGAATCGTCAGGAATTCCGCCATTAGTTAGACCTAAATCACCGACAGGCCGGCATTCTAGAGTTGGGGCGAAGCCTTTACGACATTTACAATGGAACGATCCGGCCGAATTGACGCATTCAGTTGATGCAATATCGCATTGAGTACTGACACATTCATTGATGTCCTCACATTTTGGGGGGTTATTGAATTCCTGATTTCCGCCACATCTAATGATGCTAGTCCCGATCAATTTGTAGCCTTTATAGCATTGGACTCGGGCTTCATCGTTATAGAAATATTGACGAGCAGCATCTGTGATGAAACCGTTTTTAATATCTGGAAAAACTGGACATCTTGCTCCTATAATAAATCAATTATTAATTTCTTTGAAGATCTCGGTTTTTGTTATTCTTGAAATCTCACTTGAACATGTTGGAACTTCTCCTGACCAAGTGCCGTTACTCATACATAATATGACTGGTGGTCCGTTTCTTATATAGCCCGATTCGCATTCATAACGGACAATAGTACCATAAGAACGGCCCAAACCGTTCAATGTTGTCACATTTGCATGGGCGACTTCCGGCAATGGGGCACATTGGGATGCTGAAATACACCAAAACTATAACAATTTGATCAATTTCTCTCGTAATTACTTACCCAAGCAAGTGGGTTTTTTCTCCCATCTGCCGTCAGATAAACATGAGATTCGCTCGATTGATTGTCCTGTTGGAAAAGCAAAACCGGCATAACATTGATACATGGCTTGGCCGCGATAAGTAACATTTGTTGAGCCAATCGAGAAGCCATTGTCGATTTGTGGAACTGGTCCGCAATAGACTTCTTGACATTTCGGTATATAACTAACTGACCAATTGCCGCCTGGCATACATTGAGTTGTTAAACGATTACGGCCAGTTGCGAATTCTTGGCCTGTTGGACAACTGAAAGTGATCACAGTACCGAATGCTGTATCACGACTTGAAGCCATCGCTCCAATACCCGGCTGTAATTGAGGACAATCTGGAATTTGAAGCCAAAAAATTAGAATCGATCTAAAATTCGTCGATTTAAATCCATACCAGCTGAGAATTTCGCTGACCATCCGACGCTACTATGTAGAGCATCTGTCGTGAATCTAATCAGCATTTGGCCACTTTCTGCAGTTAGGGTGATTTTCGGCTCAGAAGCACCTGTGAAACCGTTACCGGGATGGAGCCACAATCCGCTAGTAGTCGCCCCATCGTAGACTTGAACATAATCGGATTTATCGACTTCGAAGTGGTCGAAATTTAGCGATAAAGGCCCACCTCCAGGATTGCGGATTTTATATAAACATTCTTGGTTACTAGGGTAATTATTGAGGCCGTAAGCTGGAGAAGTTATTGTTCCATTACGTGCCACAATTGTTGCCTTGCATCCTAAAATTGAACAAAAATAATTACCCGTAATCTATAGCAAAAATTTCAGAATTAGGTACCTTGAGTATATCTGATTCTGAATCCTCTCCTAGAGTCACCTAGACTCGTTTTGAAGTATAAATAGAGTTTGCTATTGGTTGAAATTACAATATTTTGGTTATTGTCAAGATCTCCGGTGAATCGAGCGATTGGTTGGTTTTTAGGCGAATCTCCGTCACGCACCAAAATGTAATCGCGACCATTCTCCAAATCCAAATCGTCAATTTCAAGAGTTATAATCCGGCCGTTTTGTGCCCGAATAATATACAAACATTCTAAACCGCCTGGATATTGGTCTGGATAACCTGGAGATGTCAAAACTTGTGGTTGAGGTGTGGCCCTCAACATTCCACCGCAACTTTGCGGCTCCGTTTTCCAACTAGCACGGAATCCTTTACGTTCAACAGAAGCATCGGTACTGAATTTGATAATCATGAAATTTGATGCCGATACAAATGAACGATTTGTTAAATCTTGTCGTCCAGATAAAGTGGCTAAATTAACTGACGTATCTTCGGTACGTCCACCGACAAGAATCTGTACCGTATCGAATGTTTTCTCGGTTTCAAATTCTTGGAATTGTAACAGAATATTGTGACCTTGTGGGCCTTCTAAGGTCCATTTGCAATTAGTTAATGGTGCATATTTATGCGGATAATATGGACTTTCGACGAAATCACCACTACTGGCTAAATAATAATTACAATTCGATTGACAATCGATTTCATCTGAACCATCACCGCAGTCATCTTGTTTATCGCATTTGAATTTCTCATTGATACAATTACCATTGGAACAATGGAAGGACCCAATGGGACATGATTTTGATCGACACATGAACGGAAGTAGGCTTTCGCACGTTGTCAATTCCCATGATTGGTTGTCTTCAGTTACTGTAACATCGACACATTCGCCGGCTGATGGGTCCGGCTGTTGTCTCGACCAAAAGCCTATTTTTTTTTAGAAATTATCATCAAATAATTCAAGATTTATTCGAGGTCGGCTTGGTACCTGAGTATTGTGAGACTAGAGTACCAGCAGCTGATTCCAGAGTGTTGGTTCTGAGGTCGTCCAAAGAGGCCAAACCGAGCCAATAATGGTTCAAACTTCTACGTTCGGATGGAACAGATGATGTTGCTATTGTAGCTGTCAAGTTGTTTTCACCGTAAGTTTCTACCGACATCAAGTCACTGCCATATCTGTAATTCGATAAAATAATAATCCCAAGATCGATTTCGTCTTTAAACATAGGCTTCGAATCTAATTTTTCATCGGAGCAAAAAGATTTTGGCAGCCGACACTTAAGTAGGTCTTCATCATCATCATCATCATCATCATTATTATTATTATCATTATTATCAACAACAACCAGACTTACAGGTGCTCGAGAGCTTCGCGTTATTTATAGCCGCGAGCTGGGCACGAAATTTTGGTATGTTAACATGTGAAATTCTTCCGTCTAGTCGAAACTTCATACCTACTTATTGTGGGTTTCTTTTATTTATTTTAAACTGAAGATTACTATTTCTAACGGGAATAATTCGAGGTGTGGCTCCGAATTGATTCATCGATTATTTACTCGACGAAAATTTTGGAGTAAGTCGAGAATTTTTTTAATGCTCTTTGCTGGAGATTTTTTTTCAATGAAGAGTTGTTGGAGAATTGCGTACAATTCTGGGAGTGTAAACGGGTCAAGGATCACAGCTCAACATATAGAATTAGAGAGTTCAGATTATCAATAGAATTGAAAGAAGAGCAAATCGAATAAATTATAAAACAAACAGACCGTTCAAAATAACTAAAGAGAAACTATTAAACATGATAACAATACAAATGGCCTTGAGCTATAAATTTTCTCCGGACTCAAAACGAATTCCTGACCCATTTTCGACAAAATACAGGATCCATCTACTGGGTCTGTCTCTGTTATTGGAGCCAATAACAGATTATATTTTACATTAAAAAATTTATATTGTATGAAATTTTCAACATTTATTTTTTTACGTGTTAAATGAAAGCGTTATACTAACAATCGTCGAAAATTAAGGTTGGTTAAGTCACGAATATTTTTTAAATATAAGTTGAATAGACGGCAATTTCACGTATTTACAATGATATTACAACAATTTCTTACTAAAATTCTATTTTTATACAACAATTTTAATGATTAATGAGAGAGTTTCTCGAAATTGCACCAATCCATCGCCATCTACAAGCTCTCAGAGAACTAACCTAGATACCGGTATAAGTTACAATTTTATTGGTTGTGGAAGAAGCGCGGGAATTCTATGCTATTGTGATTAGTTGAAATTTTATGGTCACTTGATTATTAATTCTGATCGCGTTTTAATTCGTGGACGATTAAAAAACTTCTAGTTGCGGTTTAGATTCGGGTTTACCGTTGAATATTTCAATATTCAATGCGTATTTGATCCGTTATTAGATTATTAATGGAATTTCTTCCAGTTTACCTTCTACAGAGTTCCGCTGCTTTTTCCCAAGAATGTCTGATATTGAAGAATTTATAACAATGGAGTCCTCGTAGTTCCCAACCTGCAATAAAAATGAATCAATAATTATTATGAGCTACTAATTAGCGAGAGTGTCTATTCGTAGAATTTTGCATTGTTAATTTTTTAATAAAAATTGATATACATAATTGATGGGTCTTTCTATTATATGAAAATTTCGGGTGAAAGTGTAGATCGTTCAAAGATGTTGGTGTAACGGATGGTTGGTTGAACATGAAACTGGACATTGATGATAAAAAATTTCGCTCCTATTGTAAAATCTTCACAATTTAGAAAAATGGGAATTTTCGAGCCATTAATTTAATTTGTTATATTCGTTATAAGTTGACATAAACGAGTATAAAACTGTATAATTCACGTGATTTAATGATGGAGTTTAAGTTAGACAGAATCCCGTTTCATTAGATTATAATGAATTTTCGGCAATAAATTTTCCGTTAGCAGAAGGCGGGGAAATCATTCGAAATTATCTATAATCAATCGGAGTTGATTTGTTCGTCAAAATCATTGAATCGATTTGGTTCGATCTTCCGAATTCCGCCAAACTGTAGATGAAAATCAAGATCGAATTTGTCCAGAATTCAAGTCAAATCGCTTGGTTTAAGTTCGGTTTAGCGGAACTCGGATTAAGATTCAACCGCCAATTAACCTCAGCTTAATTGAAGTTTGGAGATAATATAAAATTTGTATGTTCTTGACGAGTTCTAAACATGAAAAAGAAAGCTGACAGTAGAAAAATTCTATTAGAAAACTTTACTAATAAATCAAAAATTATTCAGCCAAAGTGCGGGTAATAATAAAATTTTCTCCAATTTCCATAACCAATAATATGAATAATTGTTGTTGAAGAGAAAAGAGAGTTTCACTTTATTTATTTTAACGGAAAGATCAACAAAAATTGGGTATCAATGTTGGAAATAATTATTTGTAGTTCCAGCTTGATGAATTTTGTTGATTTAGTCGGTTTTCAAGATCCGTAAAATTATTACCTTCCGTTGCATAATCCCATTTGAAAAACTAGGCCATAATTCAAAAAAACAACAATAATTATATATGAAAAAACAATTTTTAATTAATATTTTTGTAAAAATTAAATCATTATTATTTCTACGGTCGTGAACAATTACAATCCCAATTTGAGAACAAACTTGAATTTGATTGCAAAAAAATTGAATGAATGAATGGAACTTTCACATCCATAAAACGATTTTGACAGACATTGAGACTACTCACAACTACCAAATCAACGAATCAAATGGAAAGTCGGAGGAGATTAATTAAAAATTGATAAAATTCGGTCGGAAAATGTGCGCAAATTTTTATCTCAATTATGAATTGTTGACTTATAATAATCGTGGAAAATCCTGAAGATTTACTGTTAGTCATCCTGAATCCCTACACCTACATTCTTCGGTTTAACAGTTATTTTTGGAGTTGGCCTGTAGGCTTTAATATAATCGAACAAGTTTGTCAAAAAACAAACCTAACATATTCAACTTGAAAGAGTCCAAGTTCAAATTATTAGATCGATTATTATCAATTCTAATCTATTGAATCTGATTATTTTCGAGTACTTTATAGGATTATCAAAGGTGATAATCGAGATTAAGGGAGCATTCGTTTTTCACCAACAAAAAAAGATTTTGGGATAATCGAACATAAAGCAAATATTTTCCCAATTTATTGAAAATTAATTCAATTTTACGGTTAGACTGGTTTTGTGGCAAAAATCAGGATTATGGGTTCGCTATTTTCCTATTGAATCGCACTCAATTGTGACAATTATAGTCAGGCTCGGCCTTCTCGAAAAAGAGC